>VMDO01029457.1:0-22615 GCA_007922755.1 Pedetes capensis | reverse complement strand
TGCTGTGCAGAAGCTTCTTAATTTGAGGTGGTCCCATTTATCTATTCTTGTTGCAATTTCTTGAGCAATTGGGGTCCTATTAAGGAAATCTTTTCCAATGCCTATATGATGGAGTGTATTGCCTATCTTGCCTTCTATGAGTTTTAAAGTTTCTGGTTTTATGTTGAGATCTTTTATCCATTTTGAGTTAACTCTCGTGAATATTGAGAGATGCGGATCCACTTTCATTTTTCTGCATGTCCAGCACCATAATTCAAAAGCATCCAGCGTGGTGGGAGGCAGGGGTGGGCTTCATTAATAAGGATGCTTAAAGGCAGAGCCAAGAAGGAGCTTTACAGAAAAGTCATAGAGGTCTTTTTCTTTTTCTTTTCTTTCTTTTTTTATAGCAAAGCACCATGGCATACTCCTATGATCCCAGAAACTTGAAAGGCAGAGGCAGGAGGATGGAAAGTTCAAGGTCAGAGGCAGCCTGCATAAGTTAGTGAGACCTTGTCTCAAGGTAAAAAATAAAAACGGGACTTGGGGTGCAGTGTAATTGTAGATCACTTTCAAAGTATGTACTGGGGTTTAGCACCCCAGTACTGAAAATAATTTTTTTTGGGGGGGGGCACTATTAGGCTGTTGAATACAGGGTCTTGCACATGCTAAGCAAGTGCTCTACCACTGAGCTGCAAACCCATCCCTTTTTTATTTTCTGTTTAGAGATAGGGTCTCACTAAATTTCACAGGCTATCTCTGGCCTGGAACTCCTGATCCTCCTCCATCTACCTCCGGAGTTGCTGGGGTTACAAGTGTGCACTATGGAGCCCAGCAAAGAGGCCTTTTAAAAAGCACAGTAAAATAGCAATCCTGCTGAGGTGGCAAGCACCTGTAACCCCTGCCACTCAGGAGGAGAAAGTAGAAGGATCCCTCCGGCCCAAAATTCCTGGGCCTGCCTGGGCCACAGTGAGACCCTGCCAGAAAAGAAAAAGGAAAAGAAAAAGAAGAGGAGAGAAGGGATGAACAAAAGGGAGAGTGAGAAAGGAAGGTAGGAATGATAGCAACCCTCAAACCCTCAGCTTAAAACACTTCCTTGAAGAGCCCATCTCTCCTAAAATCCAATTCTATAGTCTAAAGAGCTCTCTGTAAGACCTATCCCTCTGCACTTACCTCTGCAGCCCTGGCCCACTCTTCCCTGGCTATCATTGCTCCTACTACTCAATGCAGGTGGTGTTTCTCAAAGATCTCTAGTTTGTTCCTGCTCCTGGGCCCTTGCAATCACTGTTCCTTTTGCCTTGGATGTGCCTCTTCATTCAGGGTTCCCTCCCTCAGGCTGCCCTGCCAGTATTTCTCCTCCACACGCTTTCCATTCATCCTTCTGCTTATCCATGCTACTTTGCCTCGCAAGTCCAGTGGGCTCCAAGAAAGGAAGGGACCTTGTCTTGTTCTGTGGTATTTGGACCTATGCAATAGGCTCTCCAGGAAAGGAGAGTTCTTTCCCCCAGGGGGCTGTGAGGACAGTGTGGAGCTGCTGCTTATCTGTTCCACTGTCCTCCTATGCTCTCCAATTGGGGAGCAGAGCCCTATTGGAGCAGGGGCATTGCCTGCTAATACCTCCTGTGATCCTTAGCACGCTCCAGATGCCTTCCCCCTACTCCAGAAACTATGACTATGTCACTTGACCCACAAGGTTCTCCCCCTCCTCAAGTGTGAACCTAGTTTCCACATCTTCCTGGCACCCACACATCCCCCAGCTGCCTTTCTCCTCATAACCCAGCAGGCACTTGTCCCCAATATTGACCCACATGCCAAATATCCCTTGTTCCTCCAAGACCTAGCTCCACTTCTTGGAGTACAATCAAAAGATACAGCCAAGCCCTTAGTATATTACCCTTCATTTTAAAAGATGCTCATTTAACCTGGGTGGGTGGCACTTGCTTGTAATGCCAGAGACTCCAGAGGTGAGGGCAGGAGGATCAAAATTTTGAGAACAGAGGCAACCTGTGTAATTTAAGCAAGACTCTGACTCAAAATAGAAAAATGGGCTGGGAGGGCAGCCCAGTGGTAGAGCACTTACAAAGTTACATGCAACACCCTGAGTTCAACCTGCAAGTACTGCCAAAAAAAAAAAAAAAAAAAGATGTAGTTAAAATAAAGACTCTCAGTTTAGTGTTTTAAAATCAAATGATTGTCATTGGCCAATGCTCTGAGGTCTCCCTTGCCTTTTAGTCATCCTGCCCACCTGGGTACCAGTCCTGGGTAGAAGTCAAAAAAGCAGGAGAAAATGAGGGAAAAGTGAGTGAGTCATGCTTGTGAGCAGAGGCCAATAATAATTGCGTCAAGTGCCACAAACCATCTAGATCACTCGTTTATTTTTGGTACACTCATTACTGAGAGGCTGAACATGCATACTAGGCAAATGCTCTACCTGGAGCACATACCCTCCCAGCCCTTTTGCAAGTGCTCTACCATTGGGCTGCACCTCCAGCACATTTTTTCATTCTTCATCTTGAGACAGGGTTTCACTAAGTTAGGCAGGCTGCCTCTGGCCTCAAACTTGTGATCCTCCTGCCTCCACTTCCCAAGTTGCTGGGATTGTGGGCATGAGGCACTGTGTGCAGACCCTTAATAATTTTTTATTTTCAGACAGGATCTTGCTAAATTGCACAGGCTGCCTCTGGCCTGAACTCTCAATAATCTTGCCTCAGCCTCCTGAGATGCTTGGATCACAGGCACATGCTACAGCACTTGGCTCGAATAAACATTTTTTTTCTCCTAAATCTGAACCCAGTTTTTCAAGGTATGAAGCCCTGGTTCAAAGTATAGAAGTTTTCCAGCCACGTGCTATGGCAGACATCTGTAAACCCTGGGACTTAAGGGGCTGAGTCAGAAAAATTTCAAGGCCAGAGTCAGACTGCCTAACTTGGTGAGACCATCTCAAAATAAAAAATTAAAAAAGGGGGTGGGGGTGTAGCTTAGTAGGGAATGACCTGGGTTTAATCCCCCAGCACCACAAAAAGGGGGTCCATGGGTATGGCTTAGTGGTAAAACACTTACCTAGCAAGCTCCAGGCCCTGAGTTTAACCTCCCACTACTGGGGGGAAAAAGTATACAAGTTTTCCAGTAGAAACCAATTAGACTAGATGCAAGAGACTGGAGCAGGGGGAAGGAACTGGCTGCAAATCCATGGAACTGGCTGGGTAGGTGTGATGGAAATGTCCCATATCATGATTATGATGGGATAAGACTGTATGCACTTGTCCAAATGCATCAAACTTTTTTAGTGCTGGAGATCAAATCCAGGGCCTCACACATACTAGGCAAATGTTCTACCACTGAGCCATATACCCAGCCCAAATTGTACTGATAAAGTGAGTTGAATTTCACTGTCAAATATACCTTAATAAGCTCACCTTTAAAACAAATATGTAAAACTTTCAACTCTCAAAGTCCCTAGCAAAATATAAAGCAAAAATATTCAACATAAGGCACAACACTGTTCTCCAGTCACCCTAGAAACCAGCCACATTCACTCAGTAGAAAGGCCATGTAATAACTGAGAGAAGAGAAACTGGGAACCAACCCTTACCCCACCCCGTACCCCAGCAACTCCAGGGACCCAATCGGGAGAAAAGATGGTGGACACATTGTGAAAATCTTTTCTTTAATTACTATTGTCTCTTGTGGCAAAATAATATTGTATACAAATAAGTCACCTAATTTATTTTAGACACAAAAACAATACAAACTGGAATGAGGATCTTGGGTGAAGTGTGAAGAGGTTTTTCTTATATTCTGTGAAAAACAGACTTACAGGGAAAAAAAATACTTTCAAAACTTCAATGACTTTACATAATCTTTTGTAAATCAAAGGGCAGACCCACCTCCACCAGATCCTTCTGTGGCTAAGATGTTCTGTGACATGGAATATGAAGAACAGGATGGTTCAATGATGAGGCTCCTAACCAGGCAGGGCAGCACCTTCCCTCACAGGAATTCTTGGGCATTGGCAAGCAGACTGATTTTTAGAACAGACTGACCCTATCCCCAAACCTCACTAATGTCATGTGACACTGGTCACCAGAGAAAGTGACTCTACAGGGAAATTTTTTTTAAAAGAGTACTGTGGGAGCCAGGGGTGACAGAATACACTAAGGCAGGACTTGCCCAGTTTGCACATTAGACACAGTTCATCAAGTCCAGTCCAGAAATGGGTTCCACTTCCACTGAAAACATAAGCTGACTATTGCTTGATCACTACCACTTCCAGAACTGCCAGTCAATGGTCAGCCCCAGACATCTGCAAATCACTGTTCCCAGCGACTGGAAATCAGCCACTCAAAGCCTAAGGAGTCTGCAGGAGGTACACACCCCTAAAGACTGTTTTCTCTACAAGACAGTTCTGAGGTAACACAGGCGACAAGAGCTGATTAGCTCCAAACTATTTGTAGTCCTTATTCCCTATGTTTATGGTTTAGACACAGAATGGAACTAGGACTAGCTTTGGAGAAGCTGGAAGGGCAGCTGAGCCAAAAGGCTGTACAGGAAAGGAAAAGCCAAGGCAGAGGGACAGGGGAGGGAGGTGGAGAGGCAGAGGCCAGCCTGCCCAGAGGTCCCTGTTTGGCAGCTGTCATGAGCTATCCTCAGGAGCTGCCACCTGCTTGGATCCCCATTTTTGACAGAGGGCATAGTCTCTCCATGCAAGGAACTTGGTTTTTCCCTCCCATTGTATCACCTAAATAACTGCCATCAACACAAATTCCCTAACAGCATGACCTCCTGACACAATTCTAACTGGTTCAGTTAAGTTCAGAGAAAGTATGACTTCTACTTCACTCATCTCAGGTACAAAATCTTGAATTTCAAACTCATTCCAGCAAACACCCAGAGTAGTTAATGTTTCTCAAGATTTCCTGAGCAGCTAGAAATAGGACTCCAGAACCCCAAACACAGAACACTGGACCTTCAGTAACAGAGGATTGCAAGTTCCTGTCCCACTGGGCACGACTGAGCATGTGGCCCCGAAATGGTCTCCAGTGAGCCTACACCAAACTAAAAGGAAAGGGGTACTGCACTGCCAAATCCACAGTGCCTCCTTCCTCCATGCTCTGAGGCTCTTCCTAGCAACGCTGAAGTTAGCAGTGTAGGGAAGAGACAGTCTGTGCTCTATTGAGCAGGGTACATTCTAGATAGTACTTAAATATTGACTAGCAGAAATTCCCCCACTGGGCTTGTCAGACAGCAGGGAGAATTCTGAATCTTGACAGGAACGCACAAATCCTATGAGAGCAACCACAAGGAGAAACAGAGGTAAGGAACCAGTGCTGATGTCTATCCGCAGGTAAAGAGGAAGGAACGATGGCAACGCAGGTTTCCCCAGCAGCATATGGGACAGAGCCACACTTAAGGCACCAAGATTTGGAGTCAACTCCAGTTCTGAGATTCGCCCATTTGGTGATGAGGTACCTATGCCCAAGGGCACCCAGTCTCTTCCCTCTCTCAGTGGGTAAATCTAGTGCCAGCATGAAGGGCTTTTGCAATGAGAAAGCTGCCAGCATGTGGCCTCGCCAGTTCTCTAGCCAGACATAGAGCACTCGGCCAAGGTTCAAGGCCACTCATGCTCTAGGAGACCAACAGGGAGCAACACTGGTTGGAGGATGCACAATGGCTTCTGGGACAAAATGCTGACCCCTCTTCCCCTGTCCCACCTGGCCTTTCTCCCAAGCACCTTGGGACATAGCTCCTGTCATAGGTACTGGGATACAGTCACTTACCACACACCTTGCTACCAACATCCTTCTACCAATGCTATCTGGATGCTAGTCACATCAAGTGGTCACAGAATCTGGGCAGAGCACATAAAGCCACCCACAGAGATAACCTAGGAAGCCAAGAAGGTAGAAATCTGTCCAGTGAGGGTCTGAGGACAACATGCAGCCCACAGAAGTTCAGGAAGCTGCTTTGAGAGCACAGCACTTTTGACAGGCCACCTCAGCCCATGTCACCCTTTCTAAACACTCAAAACAATTCCAACCAGCAGCTTAAAAGATCAGAATATGCACTATTTATGTCTGACCTGCTAAATGGTTCCAGAAACGACTTCAGTAGAAAGGCAGATAAGAAAACACTCCTAGGGAAATCCACAAAGAGAGCCAGGTGTGGTGGTGCACTCCTATAATCCCAACATTCAGGAAGCTGAGGCAGGAGGATCGATGCAAGTTCAAGGGCAACCTGGTCTACACAGCAAGTTCCAGGCCAGCCTGGTCTACATAGCAAGACTCTGGCTCAAAAATAATAATAATAATAATAAATAAATAAAAAGAAAAGAAATCCATAAAGAGTATCAGAGACAAATCCCCATCTAAAGGCAATTCTCCAGGCTCTGCTGTGTAGAGAAAATCAAATCTTTCTTTAAAGCAGCTGCTGGTTTGTAACTGCACCTCCATCAACATGACTCAGATTAGCCCCAGGAGCCAATCAATACCATCAGAAGTCTAATCACACATCACAGGTGCTGTGAAAACTCCCTAAAAGAACTCTGGAAAAAAAAAATATATATATATATACGCACACCCATACACGTGTACGTGTGCATGTGTGTATGTATATATATACACACATATATACATACACACATATATATATATAAAACAGGCCTACACTGGCCTTGAGAGATCCATGAGCAAAACTGACACAGTCTAATCCGGGAGATGTTCCAAAGTCAGGAGCTAGAAGAAGCAGAGCCAGCTTGTCTAACCCCTTGAACAAGAACGGAAAGGCACCACCAGGCTGAAACCTTGATCTGTCCCCAGGAGGACTGGGTGAGGATCCTGGAAATCACACAAATAAGCAGCCTCTCCACAAAATCAGTCTTTCAGTTTGGCAGCATCTCCCAGTTCAGCTCCTCCCCTCCACCCCCTTTCAAGTTTTTTCCAGTTGGTTTAAGACTACACACAAGCTGAGGGCAGACCGTGTTGATGGCAACACCAGAAGTGACAGGAGGAGGTGCACATAAGAGGCTTACCTTTCGGCTGCCCACAGCACCGAGGAAACTCGAAAAGGTCTGCTGACCTGCTGGTGGGCCTGGCCAAGGCATTTTCATCCAGGCACACCTGTGCCTAGCAAGACAGGCTTATCAGAATGACCAGCAGACAGCTACAACTATACAGAAATAAACTTTCTCTTTCATCTGGATACCAGGAGCCTTAGCCTAAACTTTTACTTTACTGTAATACCTCTGCAACCTAAAGGGCAGGGAAAAAAAGGGAAGAAAAATACTGGGGAAGAAAACACAGCACTGCTTGGCACCTCCTTAGAGCACAGGAAACTGCCACCCTAGCTGTGGCTTCCTGGACCAGGCTCTAGATGAGTGTCGACAAATAGCAGCTGCAATCCCCTCTGTGTGCCAGGACCTTGTGGCCGCAGCAAAGTGCATCCCCTGTCCACTCCTGCAGCAGTTACTGGCCTCCATTATAGGCATAATCAGCCTTGTTGTGCATTATCAGCTTGTTGTCAACAAAGTAGAAACTGTCGGAGCGAGTCTCATAAGGGTTTTCGATCATCAGACGAACTGTGAGTCAAGAGAAGGAAAAAAACAAAGAGTTATATGTGAGTCTGTCCCACAGCTAGGTAAAACTTAGGATTTGCTCCAAAATTCATAAGCCAGCACTTCTGAAAAATGTGACTGCTCTGCCACAATAATGAGGTCAGAACAGAGAGAGCAAGAACTCAAGAGCAGGGAAGACCAAAGAAGCCCCCAAGCTGAACATGATTTCCACTTTAACATAAAGAGGCAACCAACTCCTCCATCCTTCCTAGCCTGGATTCTTCCAGTCAGGGTCCTGAGAAATGTACTTACCCTCTGGCCAACACAGTTCACAGCTACTTACTCACTCAGGCTTCTGGTCTGCTGCCCACCTGTAGGCATTCTAGTACAATCCAAGAAACTGGGCCTCACTGTGCCTACTTCCTGATAGCCAAAGGCATCAGAGGTATGAATGAGTGCAGGGGAATACGGGGCAAGGAGCATTCTCCAGACATGGTTGGAGTATTCACTTGCATGAGATCTAGTGAGAGGCCTGCTTACCTTGGGATCTAAATTTAAGTGATCGGTTTGTGCTGACAACTGCCCAGACCTCTTTCACCATTTTGGAGAGTAAAGGCAAGTAATAGTCGCTATCTCTGTTGTTGTTGTTGTTAGGTGCCATCGAGTCGGAATCCAACTCATAGTGACCCTCTGTACAACAGGGGAAACACTATTGTCAGTGCTTCTCTGCTGTGCATAGGGTTTTCAATGGCAGATTGATTTTTGGGAGGGGGTTGCCAGGTCCTTCTCCCAAGCCTACAGCTTCTGGTGTTCCCAGGTGGTCTCCCATCCAGGTACTAACCAGGCCCGACCCTGCTTAGCTTCCGAGATCTGACGGGATCGGATGCCATAGGGCTATGGTTGCAGGCCATAATGTGGAGTTAAGGATTATGTGCCATCTTGAGACCTCTGGAGGAGATGCTATTGCTCACTATAGTTCTCAAATGACATTGACTTTTCAAGTTCTTTGGACCTATTCAAGATAAAGTTATTTTGTTCACATTGACATTATTAACCTCCAAACCCTTTTAGCTTATTTAACTTCACAGATAAAACTCTTCTTGCAAATATCTATATATTCCAGGCAAACCTGTGAGGAGAGGTTCAAGCCAGAATCAGATGCCATCATAAACAACCTGTCCCAGATCTCAGCACTCCTCATTTTACCTGAGAACACTAATATCACATGAATAGAATACCTACTTTTCAGAATATGCAATCTTTTATTTATTGTTTTAGCTGTTGAGCCATGGACTCATAGTCACATTGGCCTGGAACTCACTATGTAGCCCAGG
The DNA here is from genome assembly GCA_007922755.1 of Pedetes capensis. Lineage (NCBI taxonomy): Eukaryota > Metazoa > Chordata > Mammalia > Rodentia > Pedetidae > Pedetes > Pedetes capensis. The sequence continues at coordinate 13,756 of VMDO01029457.1, read as the reverse complement.
CTGGCCTTAAACCTCCAATCCTTCTACTTTAGCCTCCAGACTGCTGAGAGTATAGGCATGTGGCAGCCCGCTGGCAGAATACGCAATACTGGCGTTAAGATTCTGAGAAAACTGGCCTTTATGCATGGACCCTCCCCCACAGAGCAACTAAAGATTACCACTATTCACAGGATTCCACTCATATCCACATAAATGTTCTGAAGCATTTTTCCTGAATTACTAGCAAAGGATGCTAACCAGAAGTAGCTAGACCAAAGTCCCAGGAACTGGTGAAACCTGTTCTTTCTCTCTAGCTCTGCCCATATCTTCCTTCACTTGGCCTGTGTACCAGCCTTCTCCCTTTGACACCTTCCCCAGTCCTGCCTTCATGCCACTGCAGGACTCCTCTTCCTAAGACTATGCTTCCATCATCTCTCTTCTTCTGCTCTAAAATCTACTACAGCTCCCTAGCTCCTGCTGCCTCTATTCTAACAGTTTATCTCATCAACCCTCTACCCTGCAGAGAATGAGAGTCCTCAGGCCTTCCATTCTATTTAGCCCAGTTTCACATCTGGCCTAAGTCGAGGAAATGGTGGAAGTCATGACGAACAGCGCACAGGAGGAGTGCTTTACCTAACTCAAGTCTCAGAGACGATCCCAGGCCTTCTTTATCACCTGTGGGCACTGTTTTTCCCAAGGCAGGCATCTGAGAAGGGTGGCCTATATTATTTCACCCAGTAGTACTCCCACATAGGCAGACTCAGAGTTTGAAAAAGAAGACAGGAGCAGTAGAAAATGAGAAGTCTAAGGTCAGATGACTGAGGACGCATCACGTCAGTACTGTCCTCTGCAAAATGAGGCCACTGGACCAGATGGGTTTCAAAATTTGTCTCCTGCCACCCTCAGAAGCTAGAATGCTGTCATAGTCAGGGGATACATACTGACATCCTCAGAGAGCTGTGGAAACTCGTAGATATGTTCACAAGTGTTCCTACTGCTGGGGATGCAGAAGCCGAAATCAAAGTCAAAGTTTTTCAGCAAGCGTTCCCGGAAATAGTGCCTTTCAATCATCCGGAAGTTTGACACAGGTTTGTCTCCCACTGTGAACTCCACACTGCAAAGGAAATCTCTGTGAGCCCTACTTTGCCTCTTACCTCCTGTAAAACCAACCCCAAACCCAGACAAGCACATTCTCCCCTGCGAACAAGCAGAATGCACTCCTCTCAGGAAATAATGGTACTCACGTGGCACCAACTGTCCGGAGGCGGAGAAATGCTGGTGTGAACTGATAGCGGACAAAACGTCCTGCACTGATATCCACATCTCCACCATCCTCCTCGTCCTCTTCCTGGTCTGAAAGAGCACACAGAACCTTGAGCACACCATCTGGGCTCCACCAGTCCACACAGCATTATGACACCCAAACAGTACTATGACAGCCAACAGACACATCAACACCAACAGGGAACACAGTACCCATTTACTGCACACTTGCTGTATGCCAGGCCCTGTGCCAACGCTTCAAAGACTCTTCACAGCAGCCCTGTGAGGTGTTATTGTGTCCATTTCACAGATGAGGAAACTTAAGTTCAGAGAAGCTAGGAACATGTCCAAAGTCCTCAAATAGAAGGAAACAGGGATTTGAATGCAGGTCCATCTGACTGGAAGCCTGTTCTTAAATACTAAGCTATTTGCCTTTTATATAATTGGGGGCCTGGGGCATATCCTAAGGATGAAGCCTGAAAGGAGCTAGATACTAGGCCTCTGACATGGTCTATATTATACAAACCAGGTCTGCTGTTGAACAAGTTGAAGTGCTAGCCACTAACCAAAAGAATAAGACTACAAAAGTTCACACTGTTCCAAAAGTTCCTTTAAACAATACAAACATTTCTGACAGGCAGCAAAGACAAACCAATAGAAATAACTGTGTTATTTAAATGAAAGGCACTGACCTACAGCCTTGAGGTACTGCACTTCCTTGGACTGATATCTATTCCAGGCCATTCCAAGCCCAACCCTCTGACCACCTGAGAAAAGGGTGAAGCAGATAGGCAATGAACAAACATGTGGGACCTCCACAAGGTGAATGCTGGTCTCTGGGCTAGTCTCTTCCTGAACCCAGGAAATGAAAGATTTGTAAAACGAGTGGAGAACTGCTGCAGTGTGAACCAGTTAGTACCTCTAGTGTCGAGGGAGACTGTTCTCTCTGAGTCTAGGTTGAACATGAGTGCCTACAGTATCAAAGACCTCTGCTTGTGACATCCCAAGAACACAGGCCAACCAGACTGAGCAGATCATACCCTGAGGCTAAGAGCCCTGGCTCCACCAGGGTGATTCAAACTCATAAGGACATGCATCACAGAAAGGCACCAGTTTGAAGTAAGGATATGCTAAGTAAATTAAGACCCCTGAATGTAAAGACTGGAAAGGATGAAAATCCACATACATTACAAAATCTGTGGCTGACCTTTTTGAGACAGCTAAGTTTTATATGACTGGGATTTAGCTCAGTTGGTAGAGTGCTGCTCTGTGGTCTCTGAGGTCCTGAGTTCTATTCCCAGCACCACAAAAATGGGAGAAGGACGTGACAACCCACTCCCAAGGCAATCCCGAAACAATCTGCTATTGAAAACCGTATGAGGGTCGCTATGAGTCGGACACGACTCGACGGCACCTAACAACAACAACAAAGTTTTATATAGAAAAAAACTACTGTGAACCCAATCTAATACAAATCCACATACCTGTAACAGCTCTGGAGCCCTTCAAATGTCCAAAGTACTGGGATGTGTGCCTTAGCAATGAGAACACCATAGACCCAGAAAGCTAGGTGGCCTTGACCTGATCACCCCAATATAAAATAAGTACCCACAATCTTAAGCTTTTAGGTGCCTTGGTCAATACAGAATTTTTCTTTTTCTTTCTTCCTTTTTTTTTTTTTTAATGGTACTTGGGGGTTGAACCCAGGACCTCACACATACTTTTTTCAAGTGCTCTACCAGTGAGCTATACCCCTAGCCCATTTTGTATTTTCTGTTTTGAGTCAGGGTCTTACTAATTTACACAAGCTGCCTCTGGCCTTAAACTTGTGATCATACTGCCTCTGCCTCCCAAGCTGCTAGGGTTACATGCTTGTGCCATCTTGCCCAGCTTAATACTGGGTTATGATAGCATAAATACAGAGTGGTGGTAAGCCAGGACTCTAGCCTTGGCTTTGTAATCAAATTGAGTTGAGATATGCTCAGGAGAGTTTTTGTTGTTTTTGCAGTGCTGGGGATTAAAACCCAGGGCCTTACTCATGGTAAATAAGTACTACTGAGCCACATCCTCAGCCCAGGAAAGTTTTGAATTTTCTGAGCTACTAAAACCTACCTTACCAAATCTGCAAGTGCTTTTTGGCTAGCAAATCAAATGAGAAACACTTTGCAAAATTAGTTATCATTACTATATAGGCTGTGTGCGCGCCAGTGTTCTAACTGATGACTAACTCCAGAGGGCACTAAATCTCCAGTAATGTGCTCCAAAGATTATCAGGAGGTCCCTTGGTCAGAAATGAATCACCCTGGAATTGCATCACAAGCACCAAAAGCAGCTATTCAAGGCCAAGTGAAGTATCAGAAAATGTTGGAGATTAAAATCCAAATTAGGGTTTTGGGTGGCAGGGTCTGGGGAAGGGATGCCAACAGCCACATCAGGTGCCATGATGGTAGCAAGAGGCTCCTGAAATAGCCCAAGAAGCAGGCCAGGGGGAGAGAGGAGGAAAGGAAGGCCTTCAAGCAGAAATAAACAGAGGAGCAGAGGAAATGATAAGCTAAAAAAGCTAAGGCTGCAGGGAAGGGCCCCTGGCCATAGATGACAGATGGGATGAAAAAATCTAGCAAAAAGTAAACTGTTCCTTTTGCTGTTGCTGTTGTTGTTTTCTGACACAGGGTCTTACTAAATAGCCCACACTAGACTGGAAGTTGGCATCAATCCTCCTGCCTCTGCCTCCTATATTCTGGAATTACAGATGTGTGCCACCACATTTGTTTTTAATGGTGACTCTTGATTCCATTTCGGTTTAACTCTTTGACTACCATCAGGATACATATGTCAAAAAGGGAACACAAAGGAATTTGACAGAAAATCAAGAAAGTGATAAGAAAAGGTATTTTACAAAGTCATATTATGCATTCCAATTATTTTGCTAATCATGTTCTTATGCTGTTCATTGAAATGAAGAGTTTCTGGAAATAAAATACTTATTGTCATATATTTTGATTTGAAACTGGTAGTGGGGTTACACATTTGGATTCCCTGCCATAACATCTTTTGCTATGTATGGCTAGGATGAAGTGTTATCTTAGAGCTTGTTATTATTTAAGAATAAATTTTCATTAAAAAAATAACCAAGCCAGGCATGGTGATTTAAGACCAGAGGCAGCGTGCATAACTTAATGCACGGTCTGGCTCAAAAAATTTTTAAAAAAATGGACTGAGGTTGGGTGTGGTAGGGCATACCTGTAATCCCAGTGACTCAGGAGGCCAAGGCAGAAGCATCGCAGGTTCGAGGCCAGAGACAGCCTGCGTAACTTAGCAAGACCCTGGCTCAAGACAAAAAAAAAAAAAAATGTACTGAGTGCATTTCAGTGGTAGAGTGCACACAAAGCATGTGTGAGGCTCTGGGTTCAACCTCGAAGTACTGTAAAAACAAAACAAAACAAAACAAAGCTGAGTGTGCAGCCCAGTAGTGGTGCCCTTACAAAGTATGTGCAAGGCCCTGGGTTCAACCCCTAAGTACCACAAAATAAAATAAAATAAAATAAAAATAATAACCCAAACCAAGACTTACTGGGAAACCCAAGGCACTATTTAAAGGCAAGTCAAGACTGGAAGCCTTAGTATCACCCTCCCAGAGGATGTGAGGATCACAGAGTTTTCCTCATTACAGTTTAATTTCAATGACTGCTTTCCTGACTAGAGGGAATATGATACCACGACAGAACATAGGATCTTAGGAAAATGTCACTTGGTAATCTAAGTTTCAGCTCCTTCTCTGTAAGGTGGGGATAATAACAGCCCCTTACAGAGGCCTAAGGATTACAAAAGGTGATGTGCAGAGAGCTGTAGACAGTGGCCAGCACAGAGAAGATACTCAACAAATACTAGCCTCCTAATGCAGCTTCAAACTAGTATGCTTTGGCAGGCCAGGCCACAGGAAGAGGTCATGGAAGTAGGACATGACACAGTCCAAGAAATGAGAGGCAACAGCACCCAAATATTTGACTTTTCAAAGGCCTTTTGCTCACAATGTCAAGTGATCCCTACAATACTTAGGCCTACCTGAAATGCAAGGTTTGGCAATCTCAAAAAGCACTGTCCCTGTCTCCAAATCTCGAATTTTGAAGCGGGTGAAATCAATGCTGTAGACGTTGTCTTCAGGCTTACATAAATAATCTGAAAATGAGAAAGAGATAAATGCCGTTAAATAATCCTCCCAAACTAGATTTAATTCTCAAGTTTTGAAGCAAACTCTGTTTTTTCCTTACACAATTAACTTAAAATACTTCCCTTCAAAATCCTCTTGTGTTATCATAAACAAAGGTTGTAGGGACAGAATGAGGGAATCCAAAAAAGAAAAAACCAGCAGAGACTAGGTTTGGAAGAAACATCATCAGAAAACTTTTAGGAACACGGATAGAAAAAGGGATTTCTTTGGAAACAGCTACATCTATGTCATTATCTGTCAACTTAGATGTTATAACAGGATGGAAATTTTTTCAGAAATCATTTCAAAACATTTATGCTGACCTAATGATAATACAATGCTTGTTTACCAATCATATCAGAAAGCAGAAATCAGCAAACTTTTCTGTAAAGGGGCAGGTCATAAATAATTTGTTTTGTGGCCATATGTTCTTGTCACAACTACTCCACTGTCACTGTAGGACAAAAGCTTTCATGGACAATAAGCAAGTAAGATTGTATCCAATAAAACTATATTTATGGTCCCTGACATATGAATTTTAAATGATATCCACGTGTCATGAGATTTTTTAAATTTACTTTCAGCCACTTAAAAATGTGAAAACCATTCTTAGTTTATGGGCTCTACAAAATCATATAGGGGGCCATATATACAAGGCAGTAGGAAAAATATGTCAGTGAGAGCATTAGGTCAAGGTGAAGTAGAACCTACAATAACCTGAGAAGCTAATCAAAATAGTGCCAGTCACAGAAAATTTCATTGCTTTCTATGGTGACTACTGACAGCATCTTCTCCAGAACTCATTTTGACACTCTGATTGGTTGTGTTACCCATTCATACTTTACAACCTGTGTCCAGTAAGACGGCAAACTTGAGAACTACTGATTATTTTGTGACTCCAAATCCAGCTGACATGAGTTCTGCACCTTTAGAGTGCAAAAAAGTTACAGAACAAAACACAATTTTAGGAAAAGTAACAATCCAGACGTCGCCAGCTCTGACCTGTGGCTTTCTCCAAGGGGCTGCAGAGGTAGGCTTTTGGGCAATGGCACCACTCCCAAGCCCTGAAATGGGACCTGAGGGCCCACTGAGAATGCTGTGTAGGGCCAGGCATTAGAGGAGCCTAACTCATCCTTGACATCAGGAGCAAGCAGAGCTAACATGAGGTTAGAGAGGTCAGGTGTTGAGCATTTCTGTACTTTCAAAGCCCCAAATGAAAACTTCAAGCAGCTTTTTCATTCTGTTTCAATGAAACCAAATAGTAACACCATCTAAAGATTCACTCGGGCATGCATAAGACAGTTCCAACCCAAACAATGATGGAAAATGAGGACGTCAAAATATGTAAAATCAAATTAGAATTATTTTAGGAGATGGGGATTCCCTTTCACATAGGCTGGACCAAGAGCCACGTTCCTCAAAGTCCCATCCCCAATTCACTGGAGCTGCCACCAGCAACCTGAGGGACACTTGAACAGCCCCGTGCTGAGTAAAGCAATTCAGCGGACCTTATGGCTTCCTTCTTGGCAGCAGGATTAGAAGTCTGCAGGGCAGAAGGGATGGGGAGGGCAAACCAAGCCTAACCAGATGACTGCACACTCCTGGGGGGAAATAACAGCATGAGAAAAGATGTCAAGTCAGGGCTTGGTAAAGAACAGAAAGCGGGAGATCATCCAGGGCAGGAGGTGGACAATATATTGCTTCCTACCTTTCCTTACATCAATGAAAAGACAGGGTTGTTACCTTTTACCCCAGAATCATATTTCTGAACCCCTGACATAATTCTTAATTCACTAGAGAAAAAAATATCATGAGTAAGATTCACGTGCCGGAGTTTTTAAATACGCTAAACTTTATTTCTTTCTGTGGCAGTCTTTAAATATGCATGCGACACCACAGCCGTGTGTTTTCAAGAGGGAAGAGCCCACCTGCACACAAAAGGGCAACTTTTGGGACCAAAAGCGGGAGGCTGGAATGGGGGGAGAGGCTGCCGAGGTCAAGATGGAAAGGTGGAGACGACAGGTAAGAGGTCTGGCCGGGCAGAGGACGCTGGGGTAAGACCAGGAGTAGGGGGCCTGGCTGAGCAGGAACCTCACTGATGGCTGCGGAGTCCCAGGCCGAGGGGACCGTAGCCCTGGCCGGCTCGGAGGGATCTGGTTCAGTTGAACCGAGAGCTCTGTTCCCAATCAGGTCCCGCTGAGCAGGCAAGAGGGCGGCCTGGTGTGGTGGGACTCGGGCCGGACACGGTCCGGCCCAGGGAGACACCGTCCCCCCGGGTCTCGCGAGGGCGGCCAGCGCGGACCCGGCCAGACCCGCCCAGTGGCCTGGGTGGTCTCCCGCGCGCGCGGGGCGGCGGGGCCTGCCGAAGGTGACGGGGTCCTGGCGCGAGGGGAGGGCGCTGCCCGCGCGGCACTCACTCTCGGTGACCCGGCTGAGGCGCAGGACGTGCTCGGGCCGGATGGCGTCCAGCGCCAGCAGCTCCTGCTCCGTGACCGCTGCCCCGATGCCGTCCTCGGCAGCGTGCTGGGGCGCCTGCCGCCTCGTCTTGAGCCGGCTCAGGACGCCTCCGCCCGCCTTCTTTTTCTCTTCCTTGCCAGCCACCAACGGCCCAGGCCCAGCCGCCAACCCCGCGGCCGCAGCCTTCGCGTTGGACGCGCTCATCGCTCCGCCGCCAAGATGGCCGCCGCCTCCACAGCGCCGTAACTATGGAGAGCGGGGGCGGGGCCGAGGGCACCTGGAGGCGGGGCCGGGGAAGATTGGGGCGGGGCTGGGGAAGATGGGGCAGGGCCGGCGGGGGCGCTGTTAGAAGGCTGTTTTCCCATGGTCCCGCCAGCTGCGACCTGGGGCCTTAGGACCCCACACCCTCCATCAGGCCCTCAAGGGCACCGCAGATGTTTGAAATATATATCTTACACTCAAATGAATTTCTGTCATATAAAGTGTGGACAAGGTATCTTGAGAAAATGTTTCTTTAGCATAGAATGTGGGCTGGGATTTAGCTTAGTTGGTAGAACGCTGCGCTGCAGTCTCTGAGGTCCCGAGTTTGATTCCCAGCACCACAAAAAATGGGAGAAGGACATGGCAATCCACTCCCAAGGCAATCCCGAAACAGCCATTGAAAATCCTATGAGGGTTACTATGAGTCGGACATGACTCACGGTACCTAACAACAAGAAGCATAGAATGTAAATTATAAGTGCTTGCTATGCAAAGGCAGCTTCCGGATAGGCTTCTTAGCCAGCCACCAAGTCACATGCCTGTAATCCCGCAGACTCTGGAGGCAGAGGATTGTGAGTTCGAGGCTGGAAGCAGCCTGCATAATTTAGGGAGACACTGATTCAAGATTTTTAAAAAAGCGTGGGAGGGAGCTGGGGAGCAGCTCTGTGGTGGTAGTGGTTGTTAGGTGCCAGTAGAGTCAGTGTGTGGGTCATAGCCACCCTACATACAACAGGCAAAACACTATTGTCAGTGCTTCTCTGCTATTCATAGCGTTTTCAATAGCTGATTGTTCGTTGGGAGTGGGTTGCCAGGTCCTTTTCCCAAGTCTATAGCACCTGGTGTTCCCAGGCGGTCTCCCATCCAAGTACTAACCAGGCCTGACCTGGCTTAGCTTCCAAGATCTTATGGGCTCCAATGCACACAGCTGCAGGCGCAGCGCTGTGGTAGAGCACTTGTAAAGTATGTGCGAGGCTCTGAGTTTGGCCTCCCAGTACTGCAAAAACAAAACAAAGCAAAAAACCCTTCCCAATTATGCTGACATACCTACGCCCTGCTGTACCAGGCCTTGGCCTAGACGTTAGGCTAGGCTATAGGAAAAATTAGGATGAGGGCAGGGATTAGGTTGTTGTTAGGTCTGAATTATAGTGACCCTATGTACATAAAAGAAAACATTCCCTGACACTGTGCCATACCCAGCATTATATCAGTGCTTCTCTGCTATTCATAGGGTCTTCAATGGCTGATTGTTCTGGGATTGTTTCAGGAGTGGGCTTTGTCCTCCCGTTTTTTTGCAGTGCTGGGGATCTAACTCAGGGCTTCAGAGCGCAGAGCAGCACTCTACCAACTGAGCTAAACCCCAGCCCCAACACATGGTTGTTGTTGTTGTTGTTAGGTGCCGTCGAGTCGGTATCCAACTCATAGCGACCCTCTGTACAACAGGGGAAACACTATTGTCAGTGCTTCTCTGCTGTGCACAGGGTTTTCAATGGCAGATTGATTTTTGGGAGGGGGTTGCCAGGTCCTTCTCCCAAGCCTACAGCTTCTGGTGTTCCCAGGCGGTCTCCCATCCAGGTACTAACCAGGCCCTACCCTGCTTAGCTTCCGAGATCTGATGGCATCAGATGCCACAGGGCTATGGCTGCAGGCTTCAACACATGGTAGACCCTTAGTAATGATTGAATGTGAGTAAAAGCCTGAATAGTATCTCTGCCCATTCTCCATACAGCACCCACTTTGCCAGAAAGACTACAGTCCACAGTACATCATAGGGCTCTTCTTGACAAACGGGTAAGTAGGAACTAGAAGACAACTGACTCTGCTGACTGCTGCAAGGGTGATAGAGAGCACCCAGGAGTGATTTATTCTGACTGGGTTAGAGGAGTCTGAGAGAGGACTCACAGAGGCAGTATCTGCACTGAACCTTGGAAGTTAACCATGATTTCACACAGAGGAGGAACCAGAAAGGGAAAGGCTTTGCTATTTCACCCCAGGTGGTGCTATCCCTGATTCTGGATATGTACTCTTCTGTGTCGCAGGCTAGGGCTTGACTGATGCAAAGTGTCTGCTGGATCTCTCTTGTAACCTCTCAGCCAAATTTAGGCCAGAGTGGAAGCCCAGCCTCAAGAACTAACTTATGTCAGGCTTTGTTGGGTGCCTGTCACCTGATGCAAGAGGCATGGGAGGGGCTGCCAGGAGTTACATTGTTCCTGGACAAAGTTGAAACCTGACCCCACCTCAGCTTCCCTACCTAAATGCTGTGTGGCTTTGAAAGATTAGCAGCCAATGGCACTTACCAAAGGGTTGAGAGACATTTTAATAAATGTGTAAAAAAGAATTAAAAGTCTTTCCTTTTGTACTCTTTTTAAACCACTCAACAGTGAGTAGTAACTGAAAAATTTCCAGAATTTTTAATATGCTATTAGATTGTGATTGTTCTCAGAGCACCAGAACTATAATTATCCAGATCCCAGCTTTTTTCTCAGGATCATGACAAATGTATTAACTCCTTCACTGCAACTCCACATCCAGAAATTTAGCCTACGTGTACATACAAAGATGCTTACCACAGGATCATTTGTAACACTGAAAAATTACAGTAAATTATGGTTAAGTCCATGTTATACAGCTGTTTAAAAGAATAGCTTGGTCTATAGGTATGACTGGTGTATAGCCATACCACCCTAGCATCTGATCTCATCAGATCTCAGAAGCTAAGCAGGGTCCGGTCTAGTTAGTCCTTGGATGAGAGACTGACTGCTTGGGAATACCAGGTGCTGTAGGCTTGGGAGAAGGACCTGGCAATCTACTCCCAAAAAACAATCAGCCATTGAAAACCCTATGAATAGCAGAGAAGTACTGACAATAGTGCTGCGCATGGCACAGTGTTGGGTAGTGTTTCATCTGTTGTACATAGGGTTGTTATGAGTCAGACCTGACTCAACAGCACCTAATAACAACAACAACATAGGTACTAGTAAGGAAAGAGCTCAAAGATATATTAAGTGGGGAAAAAGCAAGGCACAGAGTCCTATATGTTTAAAATAAAAACTATATGATGCAGAGATGTGCATTTGTTATTGTAAAGGAAGAAGTCTGGAGAAACATAAAATGTTAACCTTGCTTACCTCTGGGGAGGAGAGTATTCAAAAAAGTTAAAGGGAATATATTCACTTTTGATACTATTTTAGAGCTTTTTTTTTTTTTTTTTTTTTTTTTTTGGTACTGGGGATTTGAACTCAATGTCTCACACATTCTTTGCAAGCATTCTACCACTGAACTGCACCCTCAGCCCATTTTTAAACTTTTGTCTTTAAGATCTCCCAAAATTACAAAAGCTGCCTCTGGCCTTGAACTTGCAATCCTTCTGCCTCTGCCTCCTAAATTGCTGGGATTACAGGTGTGGGACACCACACCCCACAGCCAGCACTAGAACTACTTCTATTTTTATCAAGCAAGTGCCCTACCACTGACCTACACCCTCAGCCCCTTACATATCTTTTTAGAAAACATCCTAGAATCTGTGTCTGGAAGACAGACTCTATGCCAAAGTAGACTTATTATCTCTTAACATTTAATGGCAACCTCAGGGCTGGGAGTAGTTTAGTGGAAGAGTGCTCTCCTGGGTTTGCTCACCAGCACTGGCAGGGGGAGAGAAGAAACCTCAAACTTGATCACCTTTTTTCCTGTTAAAAAACAAAAACAAAAATAACACTTTCTTTTTTTTAACAGGATAGAAAAAATTATGGCTGTACTCTTCTTCTTCTCTGATGCTTTCCCTTTGCTCACCTTTTCTTTCTCTAGCAACCACATGCACGCCTCTCCCTTCTCTTTGCCCACCATCTTCTCTGTCTATCCAAGGTACTTTTCCCTCTACAAGCTTTCTTAACTCTGTTCTCTCTCTACTTTTCCCTGCGAAATAGAAATATCCTTAGGCAGATTTACCCAGAAAACCCAGTTTATTTCAAGTTTCTTTTCAGGTTTACCTAATCTTCTCCTGGTGCCTCAGTCTTCTCTATAATTATTTCTAAATGGTGTACTATCTTTTAATAAACTTTATCTGTACTTCCTACTTGGGGCTGGGGTTTAGCTCAGTTGCCAGTGTTCTGCTCTGCACTCTCCGAGGCCCTGGGTTCAATCCCCAGCACAAAAATGGGAGGACATGGCAATCTACTCCCAACATAATCCCCAAACAATCAGCCATTGAAAACCCTATGAATAACAGAGAAGCACTGACAGTAGTGCCAGGCATGGCACAGTGTCAAGGAGTGTTTTGTTCTGTTGTACATAGGGTCAACTTGATGGCACCTAACAACAACAACAACACTACTACTATTTTAAAAAACAAAATTAGAGTTGCAACTTACAATCATTCTTTCCTTACCAGATTTTCCTAAATATGTTAAAAACATTCTTCTTAAAAAAAAAGAAATCTTCTAAATTACATATACTAACACCCTGTTTTGGGGAAGAAGGAAAAATAGAGAATTATTGCATTAAACAGTAATATCAAGGTTTCCCAGGAAGCCTAGAGCAGAAAGGCTGACCTCTCTTTCACTCCAGCTCCGTGCTTCATGAGTGCCTCCAGCCACTGTAAAGAGGTGTGACTGTGGCTATTTTCCAGGGCAGTCCCAGAGTAGCCAGGCAGTCTGCTTCAAATCAGGCCAGCCAGGTGGAGCCTGGGGCGAGTGCAGCCAAAGTAAGCAAGACATCAGAGGGCTCTTCTCTCTTGAGGCTAGGAAGTGCAATCCTCCCTTCTGAGGCCTCCTCAGAGATGGCATGCATGGAATCAGCAAGTCATGGCCAGTGGCAGGAATGCTTTGTGGTCTGGGACTGAGATAGTAATTTCCCTAGCACTTCACTTCTTGGCTGAGGGCTGTTTTAAAAAGCACTAATGTATTATTTATATCCCATCTATTTCTAAAAAAGATTTCTAGCATATTCCAAAGTCATATGGCACAAAATTTGTGAGTAAAGACTCATATGGCCAAGTACCACACACACACACACACACACACACACACAGCCTTCCCCGAGGGCATATATGTATATGTGTGTGTGTACTTTTGGGGGTATATATGTGGTACTTGAGGATCAAACTCATTACCTCCACACATACTTTGCACTGCTGGGCTGCCCCCCAACCCATTTATTTTGAGTCAGGGTCTCACTAAATTACCCAGGCTGCCTCTGGCCTTGAACTCATGATTCTCCTGCCTCCACATCCTGAGTCACTGGGATTATTGATGCACACCACTGTGCCTGGATTTTCAAATCTTTAAATGCATGTATTGTTTGATCCAGTAACTCCTTAAAGGAATTAATTGTTCTTTTTTTTTTTTTTTTTTTTTTTTTTTCGGTACTGGGGGTTGAACCCAGGGCCTCATGTTTGAATGCTTTGCAAGTGCTGGACCACTGAGCTGCACCCTTAGCCCATTTTTTTTTTTTTTACTTTTCAAGACAGGATCTCACTAAATTATGCAAACTGCCTCTGGTCACAAACTTGCGATCCTCTTGCCTCCGCCACCTGAGTCACTGAGATTACAGGCGTGCGCCACCGTGCCCTGCCTCCTTAAAGGAATTCTAAAGAAA
>VMDO01029456.1:0-16900 GCA_007922755.1 Pedetes capensis | reverse complement strand
GGTGTATTCAGTAGTTGTCTCCAGCATCATAACTCAAAAGCATCAATTCTCCTATCTCCCTTGTTCAATGTCCAGCTTTCACAACCATATGATGCAAGTGAAAATACCATGGTATGAGTCAGGCGCACATTCATCTTCAATATGACATCTTTACTTTTCAATACTCTAAAGAGATCTTTTGCCATAGCTTTTCCCAGAGCAAGGCGTCTTTTAATTTCTTGACTGCTGCTTCCACAGGTGTTGATTATACAGCCAAGCAATAGCCAGTATATATTTAGATTTCACCAATTGTCTTCAAAGTACATTATATAGCACTATTTTGTGGTACTAGAATCCAAATAAGGATCATAAATTACATTTGGCTTTTATGTCTCTTTTATTTCAGAGTTCTCCCACCTATTATGTCTTTCATTTTCCTTTTCTTTTTCTCTTTTCTTTTCTTTTCTTCTTTTTTTTTTTTTGGACAGTGCCTTACTATGTTGCCTAGGTTGATCTCAAAATTCCTGGGCTCAAGTGATCCTCCTGCCTTAGCTTCCCAAGTAGCTGGACTACAGGCACCTGCCGCTGTGTTGTCACACCCATCAAATCTTCTTAGATTGACTTTTGAAAGACACCATGTTAGGTTTTTTTTTGTTGTTATTTTTGTTTCTTGTAGAATAGTCCACATTCTGGAGTTTTCTGATGATTTTCTTGTTGTGCCATTTACATTTACCCTCTATCCCTTTATTTCCTCTCACCTGAGGTTTCTTATTTGAGTCACAGAACACAGCAAGGCTGAATGCCTCTCTGTACTAGAACCATTCCATATGCACAGAAGAGAAGTTATTTAGTCACATACGAAGAACACAGCGTTGGTTAATTTTATGTACCAACATGACTATACCAGAGGTTGCCCAGACATTTGATCAAATATTACTCTGAGTGTGCCTGTGAGAGTGTTCCTAAAGGAGATCAACACCTGACTCCACACACTGAGTACAGCAAATTCCCCCGCCCCATGGTGGGTGAGCACCATCCAATCAGCCAATGGCCTGAGTAGAACAGAAGGTTGACCCTCCAGAGAGGAAGAGGGAATTCCTCTCAGCTGCTGGCCTGCTAGCGGGACTTTGGTTTTCTCTGTCTTCAGACTCCAATAGAAACGGTGCATCTTTCTCAGTATTAAGCCTGCTGGCTTTTGGACGATATGCCATCTGCTGTCCTTCTGCCTTGGAGTGGAACCACACCATCAGCCCCTTAGGCTTCCTGCTTGCCCAGTGCAGGATTTGGGACTTCACAGCCTCCATAATAAAGTGAGCCAATTCCTTACATTCAATCTCTTTCTCTCTGTACACGCAACCTATTGGTTCTATTGTCTGCAGAGCCCTGAAATACAGATGCCACAGAGCATCGTGGCTAATTTGTTTATTTATTTATTTTTGGTACTGGGGATCGAACCCATGGCCTCACACTTGCATGCTTTGCAAGTGCTGGGCCCCTGAGC
The DNA here is from genome assembly GCA_007922755.1 of Pedetes capensis. NCBI lineage: Eukaryota > Metazoa > Chordata > Mammalia > Rodentia > Pedetidae > Pedetes > Pedetes capensis. Next base: position 15,420 of record VMDO01029456.1, on the reverse strand, counting down.
TGCAACCCCAGCTCATTTTTTCACTTTTTTTTTTTTTTTTTTGAGACAGGGTTTCATGAAGTTACGTGGACTGCCTCTGGTCTTGAACTTGTGAGCCTCCTGCCTCCACCTCCTGAGCTGCTGGGATTACAGGCGTGCGCCACTGCACCCAGCTAGCATCATGGCTAATTTTGATCCCAGGTGTTGGCTGAGAAATTGAAGTGATCAGATTAGAGTTAACCATTTGGGACAATGGTTGGGCTGGGATTTAGCTCAGTGGGTAGAGCGCTGCGCTGCAGTCTCTGAGGTCCCAAGTTCAATTCCCAGCACCACAAAAATGGGAGAAGGACCTGGCAATCCACTTCCAAGGCAATGCCGAAACAGTCAACCATTGAAAACTCTATGAGGGTCGCTATGAGTCAGATAGCGACTCGATGGCACCTAACAACAACAATTTGGGACAAGAACATTTCACGTAGCACAACATGAAGAAACCAATAATGTCTCAGAGTCCCTCTATTAATGACACTAGATTGGTCACCTGATCACAGGTTTTCATTTTATAAAATTATTTTTCCACGGGCTGGGTGTGGTGGCGCAGGCCTGTAATCCCAGCGGCTTGGGAGGCAGAGGCAGGAGGATGGCAAGTTCGAGACCAGAGGCACTCTGCGTAACTTAGCGAGACCCTGTCTCAAAAAGTAAAAAAAAAAAAAAAAAAAAAACAAAAAAACGGGCTGTGGGCACAGCTTAGTGGTCCAGCATTTGCAGAGCATGAAGATGCGAGGCCCTATGTTCAACCCCCAGGTCCACCAAAAAAAAAAAAAAAAAAAAAAAAATTCCCCCTTGTGAATTAGCAAGTTGTTCTGTGAGGTGGTATTGTGGCAACGTGCAAATATCCTTTTTCTCAGCTCCTTTTTACCCCTTGTGTCTTTGCTGCCCACTGAGGATCCTTGCCTCAGCAACTTCTTTCATTGCTTGCCCTCCCAGTGATTTAAACTTAAGAAAATTTACCCCTCATAAGGCTATAGGACACAAATAACTTAATGTATGTAATTAATATACACAATAGGATGAAGCTAAATCCCCTACCGTTAGAAGACTTCCTCTTTCCTACATATTCTTCTGACTTCTCAGTCTGTGGAGACCGATCCTGGCTGCATGGTGTCCTGGTGCCTGGAAATTACACAGCAGGAGAACATTTTGTCATCTGTGGTTGTGGCGCTGAAAGCAAACACCAGGACCATTTTGGGGGCGGAGAAGTGCCAAGGCGAACTCAAATAAATAGATCTGAAATAGAGGCAAGATAAACTGAAGGAAATCTAACACAACCCAGCTGGGTAGAGAATATGGAGAGCGTCAGCGCAGGGGAGATACAGAGGCCCTGCAGCCGCCCAGCAGAAAGGCCACACTGCTGGAATTCTACAGACAGGCCACCCGGTGCACCTTCTCCCCACAAATGCTTGACCCAGTGGAAGGGGGTGGGAAGAAGTGGAGGCCCCAGGGGCCAGGTTTCTCAGGAGTGAGAGAGGCCAAACGATGCCTGAGGTGCCGCCTAGGTTGAGGTTGGGGAAAGGGCTTCTAGAAGCCAGGGAAAGTCAACACCTCCCAGAAGGAGGAAGGACTTGGCAGGAATGGGCGCGGAGAGCAGGTGGAAGTGCCCACCGAGCCATGCGCTGCGTGAGGAGATTGAGCCTGGGCCTGCGCTCTGCCTCTGCCCTTGCCTCCTGCCCCGTCCGGCGCCATTTTCCTGCAGCCCCTGGCAAGTGCCCAGGGAGCTTCCCGCGGCTGCTCCATTACCTTAACGTCTACGCACCTGGAAGAGATTAGCATCTCTGGCAAACCTGCCGAGCTCATTGTGCACTTCCTCTTCAATGTGATTTGTTTAAAAAAATAATAAAAAAGTAGAATGAGATCAGTTCTGGCACTTTCCCCAGAGAGCCATGTAAGATCTAGAGAATTGTCCATTTATCATGACCCTGGGGGTTCCTGTTTTGAACCTGACCTCTACTTGGCAGACTTTCCACCCTAGTTACAGCACTTTGAAGGAGCAGGACAGACTTAACCCCCCGGCTCTCTCCTCTGTCCTGTGTCCTGCTCTTGCATGTAGAGATATGGGTGGACGGAGTCCTCTGGGACAGCGAGGCAGGAGGGATGGCCAAGCCACTCTTTGGCCTCCGCACCCTCTGTGCCCTCTGCATTATCCTCTCTCCTTTCTTCGGTAACATTTGCTGCAAGGCAGGAAACCCCTCCCTTCACGTTTGGGGTGCAGAGGGAATGCAGCCATCTGCCACTGCCTCCCTGGTGTTTGCAGAGGCAGAGAAACTTCAGCGTGCTCTGTGGGTTACAAAGCGCTGTCAGATCAAGTTCAAAAGCAAACACCTGGCCCAGCCTGACCTGTTGCAGGAGGCGGAAGCAACAGGGGGCTGACCATGAAATGGAAGGTGAATAATGAAGCACTGTGGCTGGAAAAAGGTGGGGGTTACAAACGCTCCCCCTACCGAGGTTAAGTGATGATTATATTCTGAACACCATCATAGACTGAACTGTAGCCCTCCCATTCACATGTTGAAGCCCTAATCCCTAATGTAACTTAACTGGATTTGAGATAAATCCTGTCAGGAGAAAATCAAAGCCAAGTGAGGTCATACGGTAGAGCCCTGATCTAGAGGATGAGTGTCCTTATTAGCAAGGACACCAGAGAACTCGCTCTTCCTCTTTCACTTCCTCTCTCTCTCTCTCTCTCTCTCTCTGTCTCTTTCTGTTTTTCTGTCTGTCTCTCTTCTGTGTGAGGACAGAGCAAGAAGGTGGCTGTCTGCAAGCCAGGAAGAAGCCCCTCATTAGGGACAGAATCAGTCAGAACCCTGATCTGGGACTTGCCAACCCTCAGAACTCTGAGAAGTAAATTTCTGCTCTTTAAGCCATTCAGACTCTGGCGTTGCATTTTGGCAGCCCGGGCTGGCTAAGACATTCACTTGTTGGGCCAGGCGTGGTGGCGCATACCTGTAATCCGGCGATTTGGGAAGTGGAGGCAGAAGCATCACAAGTTCAAGGCTAGAAGCAGTCAATGCAATTTAGCAAAACCTTGTCTCAAAATGAAAAATAAAAAAAGGACCTGGGGGGCAGCTCAGTGGTAGAGCGCTTGTCTAGCATGCGTGAGGCCCTGGAGTCAACACTTCTCCTTCCCCCATATTGGGGGAAAAACATCCTTGTTGCTCGTAAAGCCCACCTGTGACTAGCTAGTTGTGGGAAAGGGCTGGGATTTAGCTCAGTTGGTAGAGTGCCGCTCCATAGTCTCTGAGATCCCAGGTTCAATTCCCAGCACTGCAAAAATGGGAGGAGAATGTGGTAATCCACTCCTGAGGCAATCCCGAAACCATCAGCCATTGAAAACCCTATGAGGGTCGCTATGAGTTGGACCAGACTTGATGGCACCTAACAACAAGTCCTGGGAATGGGAGGTAATTCCACGCCCCTCCGGGTCCCAGTCCAGATGAGCCTCACGGTAGGAAGCCTCCTGGCTAAATCCTAGTAAGAGATGCTGAATGGGTATTGTCTGTCTACCCGGCACCCTTCCCTGTTCTTCCTTGTCACAGACTGGGGCCAGTCTACAGGTGAGCTCCTGACCTGGGCTGCCCAATTCTTTTTTTTTTTTTTTTTTTGCAGTACTGAGGGTTGAACCCAGGGCCTTGCGCTTGCATGCTTTTACAAGTGCTGGACCTCTGAGTTGCACCCCAGCCCATTATTTTTTTTTTTTACTTTTTGAGACAGGGTCTCGCTAAATTACACAGACTGCCTTTGGTCTCAAACTTGCGATTCTCCTGCCTCCACCTCCTGAGCCGCTGGGATTACAGGCCTGTGCCACCGCACCTGGCTGGGCTGCCCAATTCTGATGCCCCATTCCCCTGCCCATGGTGACTCACAAACCAGAGACCTACTAGGGTTCGATGGTTGCAGTTAAAAAGCACACATGGCAAGCACCCCAACATTCATTTGCATCCTATTCCTTTTTTTACAGAGCTGTAATGTTTTTATTGTGGTGAAATTGACATGTCAAAACCCACCATTTTAACCACTTACGAGTGATCTTCAGCATTTTGTACCCTCGCGAGGTTGTGCAACCATCACCGCTATCTGTTCTCAGAACAATTTCATCACTCACAGATGTCCGATTTTATTCAGGTTGGCAATGTTGCCAGCTGTAAGACTACATTTCTCAACTTCCCTCACAGGTATGTGTGGTTTGGGGACTAAGTTTTAGCCAGCGAATGTAATCAGAAGTACGAGGGACTCTCAGGAAGGCTCTTTAAAAGAAAGTGGGCACCCTTTTGTCCTCTCCCATTTCTTTCTCCCCCTTATTTTAATCAGAAAGGTGATGGTTAGGGCCGTGGCAGCCATTATGGACTATGAAATAAGTTTTTGTGAGGCTGAGACTAGCAGAGTAGCCAGACAGGAACCCAGGTCCCTGATACCGTGAAGCCAGCTCCACGTCGCTTCTATGTGAGAAAGAAAGAAATCACTTGTTCAAGCCATTAGCAATTGGGGGTTTTCTGTTCTATGCAGCTGGACCCCATTCCAACATCGTCAGGGAAGGTATCCATTTTTAAAAGAGACTCTTTCAGGATTCTCTTAAGAACCAAATTCCAGTGGTTCATGTCGAGTTTGCTGTGGTCTAAATGTGTCCCCCCAAATTCATGCATGGGAAACTTAATCCCCAATGCAACAGTATTGTGAGGAAGGGCCTGTGGGAGGGGCTTAGGTATTGGGTAGAGCTCTCATGAATGGATCGTAGCCATTTTCAAAGGTCCCGAGGGTGTTTGATTCTTTTTGCCCTTTTTTCTCCAGCCATATAAGGACTCCACAAGACCATTGACGCTGCTCCCTTGATCTTGGACTTCCCAGCCTCCAGAACTATGGGAAATGAATGTCTGTCTATTCTTTATAAATTACCCAGCCTCAAGTATTTTATGATAGTAGCACAAATGGACTAAAACAGGTTTGGATAGGAAAGCAAATCTATGTTTTGGAACCAAGTAAACATTAGATGCTGGGAGTTTCTGGTTCTAATAAGCAGACAGTGTTGAACACAAGTGGGTCCCTCTAGGTCCTGGGCTCTGCCCCTCCTCTGTCTTGCCGCATGCTCCAACACAGAAACCAAGGTCAGCTGTGGATAATGACAGTGATTCCAACAGGGCCTGAGCTCATGCTCACCTCTGCCAGTGAGGCCAGCTGGAGGAATGTTCTCTTGTCTTCTCTTGCTGTACCCAGGCTAAAAGATTTCTTGGAGGTCCACAAACAATCAGAGCACAAAACAGCACATGGTCTTTGTCCCAGTTATCTACGGCTGTGTAACAAGCCACCCCAAAATAAAGTGGCTTAAACAACCACCTTTTTATTTTACTCCTCCATCTGGGCTCTGCGGGGTAGTTTTGCTGCCTCTGCCACAATCACCCCTATGGCCACATTCACTTGATGGCTGGGGCTGCTGGAAAAAGCTGGGATGTTAGGATGAGCCTTTCCAGTGTTTTCTCTGGCAGGTCAGACTTTGTACAAGGCAGCTCAAAATTCTCAACACTACAAGAGCAGAACTGAACCCCATTCCAACTTAAAAGGGCTAGCTTCAAGATCCTCCTGCCTCAGCCTCTTGGGTGCTGGCATCACAGGTGTGTGTCACCACACCCAGTTCAATTTTTACATTTTAATATCAATAAACCTGCATCTAAGCCTGCAGCCGTAGCCCTGTGGAATCTGATCCTGTCAGATCTCAGAAGCTAAGCAGGGTCGAGCCTGGTTAGTACGTGGATGGGAGACCGCCGGGAACACCAGGTGCTGTAGGCTTGGGAGAAGGACCCGGCAACCCCCTCCCAAAAATCAATCTGCCATTGAAAACCCTATGAACAGCAGAGAAGCACTGACAATAATGTTTCCCCTGTTGTACAGAGGGTCGCTATGAGTCGGATACCTACTCGACGGCACCTAACAACAACAACAACAAACCCGCCTCTTATTTTAAGAGAAGCCATGACGAAGAGATTCAATTTTCTTTCCATTTGGCTCATCAGAAGCCCTACCACCATTAACTCAATAGTGAGATTCCAAGTATCTGCCACAAATTATCAGCTACATTCCTGCATATGTTGGGTTTGTTCTGGATTAAATCTATTCATTGAGGTGTCTGTCGATGCACAACCCAGTATGGACTTTTAAAATCCATGTAGCTTTAAAACTTGTTTAAATACCTGGTAGACTTAGACCCTTATTAATCATTACTCTTTTTCAGAAGTCTCTGCTTATTTGTTTTTGCCTATGAACTTTAGACCCCCACTGGTCTGTCAGCTTGTCATGCTGTGGGGGGTTGCAACATTGCTGTGATATTGAAAGCTGTGCCACTGGTATCTCAGATACCAGCAGGGCCACCCATGGTGGATAGGCTTCAATTGAACTTCCAGATAAGACAGACTAGGGAGAAGGACCTGGCAGCCCACTTCCCACACAATTAGCCATTGAAAACCCTATGAATATCAGAGAAGCACTGTCAAATATAGTGCCAGAAAATGAGCCCCTGAGGTTGGAAGGTATTCAAGAAATGACTGGGGAAAAGTTGCCTCCTCAAAGTAGAGTCAACTTTAATGACAGGAATGGAGTAAGCCCTTGGGACCTCCTTTTATTGAAGTGGCACAACTCAAAATGAGAAGAAACGTAGTGGTTGCAACTTTGGGCTCAAACGTAAAAAGATCATGTGCATGGCATAGTGCTGGGTAGTGTTCTGTTCTGTTGTACATAGGATCATTGTGAGTCAGATCTGACTCTATAGCACCCAACAACAACAATATGAACTTCAGAATCAGCTTGTCAACTTAAAAAGGATCCTATTGATTTTGGTGCCTGCAGCCGTAGCCCTGTGGTATCCGATCCTGTCAGACCTCGGAAGCTAAATAGGGTTAGGCCTGGTTAATACTTGGATGGAAGACCACCTGGGAACACCAGGTGCTGTAGGCTTGGGAGACAGACCTGGCAACCCACTCCCAAAGATCAATCCACCATTGAAAACCCTATGAACAGCAGAGAAGCACTGACAACAGTGTTTCGCCTGTTGTTCCCAGGGTCCCTATGAGTCAGATATGGACTCAACGCCACCTAACAACAATAATTGATTTTGGTGGGGGTGGTGAGTTTGGGCCCTGCTAAATACTCCCATCCAGTTCCATCTGCTTATGTTTTAGGTGTCTGGAAAGGACCCTCCCCAACACCTGCAGCTGTTCAGCTCACACCCAGCACAGGTGCAGTTTATGTGCGAGGTTGAGGGCATGTGGAGTTAGCACAGCTACAGCCATGGCCACATGAAGCTTCAGCCCCAGTAGTCCTGACCAGGAGGCCTGCATGGCTCACAAGTTACAGACTAGCCCCTGAGAAGACAGTGACTTCTTTCCGGTTGTGGACCACATCCATGGCCCAGATGAGGCCCAAGAGCTCCACTCAAATCTCCTGAGGTCACCAGGCCCAACCGAAGGTCCAGGATAAGTGGGGCATCTATCCAAATGGAACTTGCCAAGGTGACACCCCCAAACTAGAGTAGCACACTTTCTTTCTTTTCATGTCTATTTTTCTTTCTGGTGTTAAAATAACACATGATCCAAACCAAAAATAATATATAAAAGAACATTTAAATGATAATTACCTGACCCCAAAATAACAGTATTTTTGTATATTTTCTTCCAGTTATTCTTCTAAGTGTGTTTGCTTTTTCCTTCAGAAATCATGAGGTCTTTTTCAATTTCACTGACCATATGAATTCTTAAAAAAGAGAGGAAAGAAATTTGGACACACTTTACGACACGGGTGAACCTTGAGGACATTATGCTAAGGGAAGTAAACCATTCATAGAAAGGGAAAAACCATACAGTTGCACTTAGATGAGGTAACAAGGGTTGTCAAATTCATAGAGACACAAAGTAGAACAGTGGTTGTCAGGGACTTTGGGGAGACCGAAAGGCTAGATGTTGTTAATGGGTTAGTTTCAGTTCTGCAAGATGAAAAAAACTCTAGAGATTGGTAACACAACAATGTGGATTTTTTTTTTTTTTTACTTTCTATTTATTCATTTTTGGATATGGGGTTTCACTTTGTTGCCTAGGTTGGCCTCAAACTTTCTGACTGAATTGATTCTCCCTCCTAAGCCTCTCAAGTAGCTGGACAACAGCCTGTGCCACCTTGCCCAATGACAATGTTGTTGTTGCTAGGTGCCCTCAAGTCAGATATGACTCGGAGAGACCCTATATACAACAGAACGAAACATTACCTGACATTGTGCCACGCCTGGCACTGTGTCAGTGCTTCTCTGCTGTTCATAGGGCTTTTAATGACTGTTTCAGGATTGCTTCAGGAGTGGGCTGCAAGGTCCTTCTCACCAAACCTACAGCACCCAGTATTCCCAGGTGGTCTCCCATCCAAGGACTAACCAGGCTGACCCTGCTTAGCTTTTGAGATCTGATGAGATTGGATGCCAGGGTGGGATGGCTGGAAATGACAACAATGTTAACACTATTGAATTTTACTCCTAAACTAAGCTGATAAATTTATGTTATGTGTATTTTACCACAATTAAAATTATTTTGGTGGCTGGGATTTAGATCAGTTGGTAGAGCACTCAGTTGGTAGAGTCTCTGAGGGCTCGAATTGGATTCCCAGCACTGCAAAAAATGGGAGAAGGATGTGGCAATCCACTCCTGAGGCAATCCCAAAACAATCAGCCATTGAAAACCCTATAGGGTCGCTATGAGTCGGACACAACTTAACAGCACCTAACAACAACTCATATATGGGAGAAGGACCCAGAAACCCACTCCCAAAAATCAATCTGCCATTGAAAAACCTATTAATAGCAGAGAAATACTGACAATAGTGTTTCCCTTTTGTATGTAGGGTCACTATGAGTCAGATACCAACTCGATGGCACCTAACAACAACAACAAAATTATTTTAAACATTAAGAAAAAACACCTGCATTTCAAAAAAGAAAAAAGTATTTGCTCACTGTTATCAGTGGAGGGATTTACGCTTCCATAACTTTTCCTATCTATAGACATATGTTTATATTACAAATGTATAAAAATATACTCCTTCATTTTGTGTAGTAGAATGGTTAATCCTGCCTGTCAACTCCAGTGTTGGATACCCAAAACCCTCCAGAGTATTCCATGTCTCCTCCTCCTCTTCTTCATTGTCGTCTTCATTGTCGTCTCCTTCTTCTTCATTTACTCCATCCTTTTGATGAAGCATATTTTCTGGAACTGTCCTAATAAAAAGTTAACTGGAGTATACTTAGAACATTTTGTTCTTCAATGAAAAATTATGGGTTTTATTTATAGCCCATTCTTCTGACTTATGTGATTCTGAACCTATGGGGGATCTGTGTCTCTTGTTGCCTTTGAGCTATATTACAACTCTAACTTGTAAATAACTGATAGCAAAGCAAAATAATTCTTATCTATAAACGTGATTAAATGATCCACATCCTTCTCCTCACTCTCCACAAAAAAGCCAGTTTCATATTTATTTGCAAATTCATTTCAAAATTCTTTTATTCCATGCTTCATATAATCTGTGTCTCTGATTTCTCTTTTAACCTGGCTGTAACATCTTACTAGTTCCCTCATTAATGAGAAATTAAGTAGATATTTAACACATGTTCGTTCATAGCTATACTACAGTCATAATTTTACCTTTTTTGAAAATTATCTGTTATTCAGGCATGTTGGCTCATACCAATAATCCCATTGATTTGGGAGGTGGAGACAGGATGATCGCAAGTTTGAGGCCATGGGCAGCCTGGGTAATTTAGCAAGACCCTTTTTCAAAATAGAAGAGTGAAAAATGGGCTGGGATGTGGTTCAGTGATAAAGCACTTGCAAAGCATGCATGAGGTCCTGGGTTCAACTCCCAAAATAAAGCAAAATGGCAGGAGGGGGGAGGCAGGGAACTAGTACAAAAGAACTAAGAGTCAAAATGGTATTAGATTTTTAACCTATGATTTTATACCCAGCCAACCTATGAATCAGTGTGAGGTTAGAGCAAACAACTTGTCTTCCATACCCTGATTCTCACTGTTGTATTAATTTGTTTCTCTCTTCTCCCCCTCCACCCCACCTTTGAGGCAGTGTCTCTCTGTGTAGCCCAGGCTGGTGGCCTGGAACTTATGTCGATCCTCCTGTCTCAGCCTTCCAAGTACTGCAGTTACAGGCATATACTATGCCTTGCTTTTGTTTCTCTATTAACAAGGTTGAGTAGCATTCAATATTGGATTGGCCACTTGTTACCTGATTATCCTTTTTCTTTTAAGCCTAACCTAGTGTAAAACAAGCCTGCAGCGGTAGCCCTGTGGCATCCGATCCCGTCAGATCTCGGAAGCTAAGCAGGGTCAGGCCTGGTTAGTACCTGGATGGGAGACTGCCTGGGAACACCAGAAGCTGTAGGTTTGGGAGCAGGACCTGGCAACCCCCTCCCAAAAATCAATCTGCCATTGAAAACCCTATGAACAGCAGAGAAGCACTGACAATAGTGTTTCCCCTGTTGAACAGAGGGTTGCTGTGAGTCGGATACTGACTCAAGGCACCTAACAACAACAACAGTGTAAAACAATATAAACAAATAACTTGTCAGTCTATGGTTACATTTAAAATGATGCCAGCTTTGAGCAAGGTTCATATACATCACCTAGATAAAATTGGTACCTGGCTGGTCTTGCTAGCTATAAAATCGCCAGCATTTTGTACAAGGTCTGACACACAATGGTTGCTGAATATATCTGTTGAATAAATCTTCAACTGATAGATTATTACTAAATCTGTACCTAGTGCTTCCTGCGTGGTTAAATAGTAAATGATTTTCTTTAACCCTTCATCCTAGAAAAATAAAAAATGTTTGTTGGCCATTTCCTATTTGTCCCTGTTCCAAGCTCTGTAGGTGTGTTAATTGATTTAATCCTTACAACAATCCTATGAGTTAGGTGCTATTATTATCTGCATTTCACAGATAAGGACATTTGTCTGAAAGCTTAAGTGGCTGAACTGAGATTTGATTTGAGAGACTGCACACTGTGCCAGATGCCTCTAATTGGCTCAGCTCAGATGCCAATTCTGATCCACTTAGAGTAGATGCCAGGCACTCACTGTTAAGCGGAATCCTGTGGCAGCACCTAGGTTGGGGGGGGGGGGAGTTTGCCTTGATTGATTAATGGTGTCTGCCACAGGCCCAGGAATGGGGAGTTAGGGGTTGGAAGTCTCTTTTTTTCTTTTTTTTTCTTTTTTTTAAAACTCTGCTTAATCATTCCTTGGAGGAAAAAAAATATCCTTGAGGGTTATACACAACTTTGGCGCTTTCGAAATTAGGGCATGTTCCTGCGCCTATATTTTCTGATTTCTTCTGGGCTGGGCTTCCCATTCTCCACCAGCAGCTCCAGTATCCCAGACTTTGTAGTCCTGCTGGTCCTCAGCAACAGGGGTGGAAACTGGAGGGCAGTTTCTGGTCTGTTTTCTAAGAAACTTCTGAATTCTATTATCTTTACAAATATAAGATGAGAAAATAATTTCTCAATATTTTTTATTAATCTTTTTATAAAATGAGAAGAAACTCCTATGGTCGATTAAGGAAGGCGGTTATGGCTGGGTGGTTCGTGGGGTTGTGTGTTTTTTGGTTAGTATTTTTCTTTTTTCTCTTTTTAAGCTTAAGCGTTAAGTTGAAACATTTTCAGATGTTTGGGGGGCAAACATCCTCTTAAAATGGGTCCTTGTGCTTGCCTTCTGGGGAGGCGGTCCTGAGCAGGTGAATCATATGGCATTTGTGCATATGTTATATGCGGACTGCACTCTCTTCCCCCCAACCTTTGCTCTTGGGTTGTTGTGCTACTTTCCCCTTACTTTGCTACATTTCTATAGTTATGTTGGTTTTACTTGAATGATTCATATTTAGGGGAAAAAGAAAAACACCCTTAAAATTTGTTTCAACTCCTCCTGCAAATAAAAACAATAAATGAAGTGGCAGATGTAAAAAAAAAAAAAAAGAAAGAAATTAGGGCAGGTTGACATCCACACTATTTTAAGGCTGCTTTGTTTCTTGGCTGTAGCAGAAGAATTCTTGAACTGCCTGTTTATAATTTATCGGAGCAAAGCCCTGGTAATTACGCATCTGAGTACTCCTCCGATTCCCTCCTTTTCCTGTGCTAAGAACGGAATAATCACGTTGCATCATGACACCAGTGGGCCACATAAAAAGCCCCGTGATGGTATTTTTCCGATCCCTGGTTTCCTCAGCAGCCAGCATTGAGAACTTTCCAAATACCCCTCCCAGCAGATCATCAGAAATGACCATAAGATCGCTCTCTTTACTAATCTTTCTGCGTCCCAGTTTTACAGCTTGGCTTCAGCTGCAGGGCAGTCCAGCTTTTAAAGAAATTATATCCTTTCCTCAGGATCTCCATTAAAAAGAACTTCATACAGCTTTAAGAGAAAGAGATAAGGAGATTTTCTCCCTGTCTACCCACTTTTCAAAGTGTACTTTGCATCCAGACACAATGTCTGCTTGCTTAGGATAGTTCTATGGGGTGTTCGATGTCCCCTTTCCCATTCTTTCCATTCTTCCCCCTAGGTTAAAGGAATGCCTATAGATTAGGAGTTCCTGGGATGGCTGTTACTGCCTCTAATTACAAGGCAGGGACCCAAGCAGAGAGGAAAAATCCCTGGGAAACCACACATCGCCCTGAACTCTGGCTGAGAAAATAGCAGAAGTTGCTCTAGGGGTGGGTTTTTGTCCACCAACAGGGTGTGAGGGGCTGGGACTTAGCTCATTTGGTAGAGCGCTCCTCTGCAGTCTCTGAGTTACTGGGTTGGATTCCCAGCACCGCAAAAATGGGAGAAGGATGTGGCAATCCACTCCCAAGCCAGTCCCTGAAACGATAGGCCATTGAAAACCCTACAAGGCTTGCTATGAGTTGGACACAACTTGACTGGACACGAATTGATGGAACCTAACAACAACAACAACAACAACAACAACAACAACAACAATAACAATGGTATAAAGAAAGCAAGGGAGCCGGGCTTGGTGGCTGTAATCCCAGTGGTTTAGGAGGTGGAGGTGGGAGGATCTCAAGTTTGAGACCAGGGGTAGTCTGCATAATTTAGCGAGACTCTGTCTCAAAAAGTAAAAAAAATAAAATAAAATAAAATAAAATAAATAAAAAAGGGCTGGGGTGCAGCTCAGTGGTCCAGCACTTACAAAGCATACAAGCACGAGGCCCTGGGTTCAATCCCCAGTACCGCAAAAAAAAAAAAAAAAAAAAGCAAGGGGAGATGAAGCCCCGTGACACCGGGGGTGGGTGGGGTCTTCTGTCCCCATCAGTTTCCTGAGGGACCGATCCAGGTCATGGCAAGGCCTTCCTCCTGGAAGCTCCGCATGGTCATCAGCAGAGAGACGCACATGATCCAGCCACGTGACGAACATCTTACAGATGGTGGGGCAGCTCAGATCTTGCCAAAACACCTCCCATTGCACCAAAGAAAGTAACCCTCCGGCTGCCTTCCACACCGGAAGGGAGGTTCCCCCAGTGCCGTGGGCCAGCCAGGCCGCCACGGAACCTGCGGAGGGACGCCGGGATGCCCCACCTGATGGACAGCCCCACACAGGCCCCGCATTCCAAACCCTTGAGGGTGCACGGTGTCCTGCACCTGGGAAGGAAAGGCGTCTCATCTTCTGTGGCCACTGCCGCAGCCAGGGCGTCGTCCCGCCCATAGTCAGGGAAATGTTTGCTTGGAAGATATGAAGCTCCTCGGTCCCTCTGCTCCTTGCTGTGTCCTCAGGAAGTCCCTGCACATGACCCACATATCTTCAGATGGTGACATCCTCCTGCTGCGGTCTTGGTACATGAAGCAAATCTATGGCCGAGTGTGCCCAACCTGAGCTTAGCCTCAACCTCCACTCCATGTTTAAAATGAATCTTAACGCCAACTCCCCAGTACTCATGACCCACGTTATGAAATACAGCCTTAGTGAAACCTAGGCGGCTGTATTAGCTTGCTGTAGTTGTTATTGTTAGGTGCCACTGAGTTAGTATCGACTCATAGTGACCCTATATACAACAGGGGAAACACTATTGTCAGTGCTTCTCTGCTGTTCATAGGGGTTTCAATGGCAGATTGATTTTGGGGAGTGGGTTGTTGGGTCCTTCTCCCAAGCCTACAGCACCTGGAGTTCCTAGGCAGTCTCCTATCCAAGTACTAACCGGGCCCAAGCCTGCTTAGCTTCTGAAATCTGACAGGATCAGATGCCACAGAGCTATAGCTGCAAGCTCATTAGCTTGCTAGAGCCGCCATAACAAAGGTTCATAAACTGGGTAGCTTAAAACAACAGAAATACATTCTCCTGTTCTCACAGGCCAGAAGGTGGAATTCAAGGTTTCCCCAGGGCCAGCCCATACTGTGGGGCTGTGAGGAAGAATCTGCCCTGTGCCTGTCTCCTAGCTCCTGACGATTTGTGGCTTTGGTTTGTAGAAGCATTACCCAATCTCTGCCATCATGTTCACATGGCATTTTCCCGATGTGTGTATCTTTGTTCCAAATCCCACCCCCCATGCACCCAGCCGCCTCCAATTTTATTATTTATTTATTTATTTTTGGTGTTTTGAAACAAGGTCTCATTATGTAGCCCAGGCTGGACTGGAACTCGCATCCTCCTGCCTTTGCCTCCCAAGTGCTGGGATTACAGGTGTGTGCCACTGTGCCTGGCTCACATTTCCTCCTTTTGAAAGGACTTCAGTGGTGTTGGATTAGGGCCCATCCTATTGATATCATCTTAACTTGATCATCTGCAAATAAGATCACCTATTTCCAAATAAGGTCATCTTCATAATAAGTACTAGGAGTTAGGGCTTCAACATCTTTTGAGGGAGAGGCATGGGGAGCACAATTCCACCCACAACACCAGGGAAGCTCTCACCAAAAGGTGGCTGCAGAGCTAAGACTTGAAGCTGTTGATGAGCCAGCGAGCCAGGCAAACACAGGAGAGAATGTCCACACCAGGGGAACTGCGGACACAGAAACCCCAAGGAGGGGCAGCTTCATTTTCTGCAGGGAAAGAAAGGCCAGTGCAGCCAGACAGGAGCCAGAAAGGGAGGGCAGGAGGAGACAAAATTAGAGCAGGACCAGGGGGCTGGGGGCTGTGGCACATGCTGTCATCCCAGTGACTCAAGAGACTGAGGCCCGAGGATCACAGATTCAAGTCCAGAGGCAGCCTGTGCAACTAAGGGAAACCATGTCTTGGGGTGCGCGTGGAGTACAGCTCAGTAGTAGTGCACTTGCCTAACACATGCAAGGCCATGGGTTCAAGCCCCTAGTAGTGAAGAAAGGAGAGGAGAGCTGGGCGTGGTGGCGCATGCTTATAATCCCAGCAGCT
>VMDO01029455.1:0-22615 GCA_007922755.1 Pedetes capensis | reverse complement strand
ACATGTTTATGCCAACAGATTTGGAAAACAGCTACTTGGCCAACTGACTGGAAGAGATCCATATTTGTGCCTATTCCCAAAAAAGGGGATCCAACTGAATGTGCAAACTATTGGACAATATCATTAATATCACACACCAGCAAAATTCTACTAAAGATCATTCAGAAGTGACTGCAGCAGTATATAGACAGGGAATTACTGGAAAATCAAGCGGGATTCAGAAGAGGGCGGGGAACCAGGGACATCATTGCTGATGTCAGGTGGATATTAGCTGAAAGCAGAGAATATCAGAAATATGTCTATCTGTTTTATTGACTATGCAAAACATTTGATTGTGTGGATCATAACAAATTATGGATAACACTTTGGAAAATGGGAATACCAGAACACCTAATTGTGCTCATGAGAAATCTGTACATGAACCAGGAGGCAGTTATTCGAATAGAACAAGGACACACTGAGTGGTTTAAAGTTGAGAAAGGTGTGCATCAGGGCTGTATACTTTCACCCTGTCTCTTCAATTTATACGCTGAGCAAATAATCCGAGAAGCTGGACTTTATGAGGAAGAACGTGGCATCAAGACTTGAGGAAGTCTCATTAGCAACCTGCGTTTTGCAGATGACACCACTTTGCTGGCTGAAAATGAAGAGGATTTCAAACATTTACTGATGAAGATCAAAGATCATAGCCTTCAATATGGGTTACGACTAAACATCAACAAAACAAAAATCCTTATGACTGGGTCAGCACGCAACTTCACATTAAATGGAGAAAAGATTGAGGTTGTCCAAGATTTTGCTTGGCTTGGCTCTATAATCGACACCCATGGAAGCAGCAGTCAAGAAATCAAAGATGCATTGCTCTAGGAAAAGCTGTAGCAAAAGATCTCTTTAGAGTATTGAAAAGCAAAGATGTCACACTGAAGACGAAGGTGCGTCTGACTCATGCCTCATGCCATGGTATATTCAGTCGCATCATATGGTGTGAAAGCTGGACATTGAACAAGAGAGGCAGAAAAAGAATTGATGCTTTTGAATTGTGGTGCTGGAGACGTCTATTGAATATAACATGGACTGCCAAAAGAACCAACAAATCTGTCCTAGAAGAAGTACAACCAGAGTGCTCCTTGGAAGCAAGAATGGCCAAACTGCATCTTACATATTTCGGACATGTAGTCAGGAGAGGACAATCCCTGGAGAAGGACATCATGTTTGGAAGAGTGGCAGGTCAATGCAAAAGAGGAAAACCCTCCACCGGATGGATTGACACAGTGTCTGCAACAATGGGCTTAAACGTAAATCAGATCATTTGCCTGGCACAGAATCGGCAAGTGTTTCGATCTGCTGTACATAGGGTCACTATGAGTCGTACTTGACTCGATGGCACCTAACAATAGCAACAACAACATAGGTTGCTATGAGTTTGCCATCGACTTGACGGCTCCTAACAGCAACCGGTCAAGAAAGCACCCATTATCATTGCCATTAATTCCTCAAAAATCACACCTTATTAACCAGAGAGAAATCAGTCAGCCCATTTGAGATTCAAAGCAGGAGGAAAAGCTTTTCAAAATATGGCATCCTCTCCTTATTTCATTTATGCAATTGTCACTTGAACTATTTACACGATACTAAGAGAGTACAGCATAATTCAATCAATGTGTTAGAGAAAAAGGCAGCCAAACGTAACAATGTTATACCATATATATATACAGTTTCACACAATATTACACAATGCAATGTGACAGGCAAAGTCTAATAAAGAGAATGTGCTTAATTTGAGAGGGAGGAGCAAAAGTTGATGATGCACAGCAACAGCAATATATGTTAGTGCTTCAAGAGGAAGGTAGAGACTTCAGCAAATTTCTTGTGAAGGGTGGCATTGGAAATAGAGGAAGGGAATCTTACCAGAGATACTTGAACTACCACAGTCAGAAGGTAGTAAATGTGTGTCAATCTCAGAACTTCAGAAAGCTCATTTTGATTTTGTTCTCACCTTGCCTCTCAGGGCTAATGCACCACTGAAAAAAGGAATATTCTGTCACTGACTAATTTTGCAGCATCTAGAGACTAAGGAAATGGAGAACACTTGAAAGAAAGATAAATTCAGTAATGACATTTAACCAAAACTTCAGAGATTAAATACATAACTTCTTTAAAAAGAAAGAAAAAGAAATAGTTACCGTAAACATACATACATACTTACATAGATAGATAGATCGATCGATCGATCGATAGATAGATAGATATAGATCAGTACCTAAACTATTCTCCTCTGTTGGTGTCAATGAGACATAAATTATTTAAAATAAATCCATGTAGATTTATCTTAATAAGAACAAACTAGCACATCATCGCAACAGAGAAGGATCATCTTCTATAACTGGCTGCATCAGTATTGTTAGAGTTCCAGGGAAGCCATCCTTGGGTGAGTGTGCTTGGGAACTTATTTATTTCAGATCAAACTTCCATAGGTTTGGAAGCACTGAGGCAATATGCTGGCAGCTCAGGTCAACAGAATACATACATAGCAAGCTGACCTTTGCTATTCCTTGGAGTGAGCAATATTTATGAGGCTAAATTTTCTCTAAGCCTAAAGGAAAGAACTGTTACTCTGATCCTGTCATTCAATACAAAGAACAGACATGGAATTCATAGTCAGATGGTCTGAGATCACATTTTTGTATCATTTTCAAACTGCTTGACTTCAACCAAGGCACATAATCTCTTTGAGGCTTCACTTTTTCCTTTGAATATTGTTGTTGTTGTTGTCCTTATTAGGTGCCCTGTGTTCAGGTTCAACTCATATCCAACCCTATGAACAACAGAACAAAACACTCCCTAACACCGTGCCATGTCTGGCACTATTGTCAGTGCTTCTCAGCTGTTCATAGGGTTTTCAACAGTGGATTGTTTTAGAAAGCAGATTGTCAGATCCCTCTCCCTTTGAATATGGGGATAATTAATATCTGTGCTGTTTATGCATTTGCTGTGAGCAGGATGAGAAAAAAACTAAAGTGTTTTATTTGATGTTTATAATTTCTCCATTCATATTATTCTTACTTTTATAGCCAAAAGTTGAAAAAAATAAATGAAGTATTGTTATAGCTTAGCCTGCAGCTGTAGCCCTGTGGCATCCGATCCTGTCAGATCTCGGAAGCTAAGCAGGGTTGGGCCTGGTTAGTACCTGGATGGGAGACCGTCTGGGAACACCAGAAGCTGTAGGCTTGGGAGAAGGACCTGGCAACCCCCTCCCAAAAATCAATCTGCCATTAAAAACCTTATGCACAGCAGAGAAGCACTGACAATAGTGTTTCCCCTGTTGTACAGAGGGTTGCTATGAGTCGGATATCGACTGGATGGCACCTAACAACAACAACATTGTTATAGCTTTGTTGGGATAAACCAAAGATCTTCTCATCTTTCTCTTCCTATTACCTATTCAAGTTATCTGCACAAAGATTCCGTTAGATTTCTCTTTTTCAAATTAATGTTTCCTTTTTTGTTCTTTAGCTTTCTTGTAAAGAAAAACCACTTTAAGTTATGGTTTCTCATTCTTCTTGTTGTTGTTGTTAGGTGCTATCGAGTCGGTATCTGACTCATAGCGACCCTCTGTACAACAGGGGAAACACTATTGTCAGTGCTTCTCTGCTGTTCATAGGGTTTTCAATGGCAGATTGATTTTTGGGAGGGGGTTGCCAGGTCCTTCTCCCAATTCTCATTCTTAGGACTTGCCATTTCCTCAAATTGCAAAGATTCTCACATTAGACCATCTGGTCTTTGATGTAAAACACACATCCCTGTGATGTGCTAATTGTCTCGAGTGTGACCTCACAATTGTAATTAGTTCTTTGTACACAGTTTCCCCCTGCCATGGGAGTATTTTTCTGAATAAATGATAATATGAGATTGTCGGTTTCAGAGAAATAGCCCATTGTTTCTAAGAATGTAGATGTTAGAAGCCAAGAGGAGGTTTATCTTTGTAAGGAGCTGGAGCAGTTCTTGTCACCCGATTGGTATGCTCTGTGGAAGCTGTCTTATAACATAGACAGAGATGTGATCAGGAAGATCTGATGCTGAAACAAAAAGCAAAGGCTATTCCGTAATACTGTTCATTATATTCCCCCTGAAACCAAGACAAACTGTATATAAATAAATTATTCAAATGTTAATGGAGAAGCAATTAGAATTGTCAATTCAGCATACCTTAATATAAGTTTATTTTAAGGCCAGGTGCCATGGCAGAACACTTGCCTAGCAAGTGAGTCCCTGGCTTTAATCCTAGGCACTGGAAAAAAAAATGAAACTAACTATTATATCTATCACCTCATCAACTAATCTTTTGTGCCTGTAGTGCCTCTGAGGTATTCAGTTCATGGTGCAATTTAGAGAGATCCTGTCTCAAAATAAATATAAGAAAGGGCCAGGAGTGCAGCTCAGAGGTGCCTGGCATGTGTGTGGCCCTGGGTTTAACCCCAAGTGCTGAAAAAAAGAAGTTTATTTTAATCTAGTATCCACATGTAATATTAATAGAGCACTCATATGTGATGTCTTTATGTAATACTAAAAACATTTAATTTATAATTTACTACCTCAGTGAATGAAAAGAGAAGATTTGGGTAAGGAGCATGCTGACACCTTAGCAATATTCAGATGGGAAAGAACACAACCTGGGAGCCAGTTTTCCAGGGGTGATGAGAAACAGGTCTAACATGAGCTCCACAGGTCCATAGTGTGACAATAAAGACACTCAAACACAAAATTGCAACATATTAAATAAGTGATGCTGGAGTTATAGATGAGAGCAAGGCATTGTGAACCAAAGCTGTGGTAGGAGAAGTGTAGAAGATTAAATATATGAAAGAGAAATGAAGAAAATAATTGAAAACATGAATATAGACTTGAATATGTCAGTGGAAGGGAGAATAAGAGTAAAGAATAATTTCCAGTTTCGAGTTTGGATTACTAGGTGTTATTAATTCATATGTGAATTGTGGTGGAAAAACGAGGTTTGAATATTCTAAAAACGGTATACCTTTGGTTTATTCAGGCAGACATATGCAGTAGGCAGTTTAAATACATGCGTGCAGAGCTCAGGAAAATGTCAGCACTGAATTTACAGACTGAGAAGTCATTTACATATAGATTCTAATTGAAACTCTGAAGTGGATGAAAATTGAGAAGAGTATTGAAAATGCAAAATGTTTCTGCAGGATGCCAAGGGTAGACAGAGGAAGAAAATTCAGTGACAGAGGCTTAAAGGCGACAGTCAAGAAGCTTGATAAGAAGGGATATTTTTGAACTCTAAGAAAGAAGTAAGTTTTAGAAGAGAAACATTGATCAACAATACCATCAAATTGTCACCTATGCAACAAAAATCATTAATTTCGGTGGAGTGGTTTTAGCATAGCTATCAGTGGGTTATGGAATGATTGGAAGGTTTATTAGAAATGCAAAGTGTAGGCATGGTTGGCAAGAGAGAGAAAGTACAGTGATTATAGGGCAAGAAGGAGGCAGGTTCAAATATTATTTTCATTTATCTGGATTAAGAAGAACAAACTTGAGAACTGGTCCAGTCAAAGGAAAAGAAACCAATGAAGAAAGGGTTTGGAGGCAAAAACATAGGGAACATATAGGTAGAACAAAAATTCTGTGATTTCAAGAAAGATTGCCATTTAGGAAACTGAGGTTTAAAACTCACCTTTACTGTAAAGAGTGGCCCTACTTCCTCGAAGAATGGACTGAAGAAGGTAAAGTTCTAGTGTAGATAAGTTCAAGGAAGTTGGATGGCAAGTCAGAAAAATTCAAACATGTCTATTCATTTCTAGGGCTGGGATTTAGCTCAGTTGGTAGAGCGCTACGCTGCAGTCTCTGAGGTCCCAAGTTCAATTCCCAGCACTGCAAAACTGGGAGAAGGGCCTGGTAATCCACTCCCAAGGCAATCCCGAAACAGTCAGCCATTGAAAACCCTGTGAGGGTCACTAGGAGTCGGATACCGACTCAACGGCACCTAACAACAATTCATTTCTAGATATGTTACATGATAGGAGAGATTTTTTTTTTCAGTACTTCGGGGTTGAACCCAGGATTTTGCAAGTGTTCTACCACTGGGCTGCACCCCAATCCCGGTTTTTATTTTTTAATTTTAAGTCAGAGTCTTGCTAAATTACACAGGCTGCTTCTGACCTTGATCTTGGGATCTCTTGCCTCTACCTCCTGAGGCACTGGGATGACAGGTCTGCGCCACCTCACCCAGCCTGGAGAAGCTTTTTTAATGCTTGTCCATGCATGTACACAAATTGGCTTTGGGTGAAAAATTATGCCCGTGGTATGGTTATTCATTTAAAAAACAGAGTTGCCTGTTCATCATGTTTTTTAACACTACCTTGCTACTCTAACACATTTTGCTGTGCCTACATCTGTGATTCTGAGCTTCAATTAGGCAATACATAAAACTAAATATTATCTTCTTATTTTCTCCCCACCTAAGTCTTTATGGATTTGCTTTTCTTAACAAATAAGATATATAGAATCAAAACTCCAATAGATTCTGAGTTAGAAGTCCTCTCTAGCACATTAAAATGCTATTGGCAGATAGCTTGCTAGAGATAAATCTTCACATTTTCATGAGGAGTAGAGATATATTTGTTTTCATATGAAGAAGAATGGCCTTTCATAAGGGCCTATTGATTTCATAGAGATTTCAAAAAGAATAATGGCAGACTAAACATAGCAGCGGGTGTGAGAAATGATACCACTATAAGTCCTTAGTAAATAGGAGAAATTAGATTAGGCAATTAAGGCCAAAGACACCTTATTCTTACACTTCTGCCAAAGAAACACGCTGTGTGATATATTCACCGCAGAAATGACACCGTGAATATTTCTAAACCTCTGAAATCTGCCACCACGTCTGTTGTAACTGTTGTTGTTTTTGTTGTTGTTATTGTTAGGTGCCACCCAGTCAATGTCTGACTCATGGCGACCTTACATACAACAGATGAAACACTATTGTCAGTGCTTCTCTGCTATTCATAGGGTTTTCAATGGCTGATTCTTTTTTGGGAGTGTGGTGCCAGGTCCTTCTCCCAAACCTACAGCACCTGGTCTTCCCAGGTGGTCTCCCATTCAGGTACTAACCAGGGCAGATCTTACTTAGTTTCTGAGATCTGATGGGATCTGATGGGATCTGATGCCACAGTGGTATGGCTGGAGGCATTGTAATAGTAGATGAAGGAAATTGTGCAACCAGGTATGAGTAAAGAAATCATTAGCAAAT
This sequence comes from Pedetes capensis, assembly GCA_007922755.1. NCBI lineage: Eukaryota > Metazoa > Chordata > Mammalia > Rodentia > Pedetidae > Pedetes > Pedetes capensis. The sequence continues at coordinate 15,336 of VMDO01029455.1, read as the reverse complement.
GAATGTGTCAGAATATAGAAAATAAGTAAAAATTAAAGAAAATGAAAGCCATAAAAGGAGTTTGATGAAGAATGTGATGTGACCTACAAAGAGCCAGAAATGTTACCACAAAACATGGAATGTGTCCAGGTAAAGAGATTGCTGCTGACCAGACGGTATCAGGAAGGGACATACACAGCTCTTTGCCAAACTATAAAGAAGCTGAAAAGTCACAGGAGCAAAGTACTTTCCAGAAGAGCAGTCTAGAAATCATGTCACTAGAGTAAGAATGAGATGTGACACAATTGTAGTTGTGTAGTCAGAAGAAGAGAAGAGCATATTCTGGTGGGATAATCATAAGGAACATTAAACATATTCTTACAATATTGGAGTAATAGAATGGAATAGTGGTGTTTTTGTTTCTCTATTTTCTTTTTCTTTTTTGGAAACCTTAAGTACACAGAGTTGAGTAAATTACAACACTCAGTTTATGGTGCCTTTTAATCATCGGTCTTTATAGTGATTCATCTATTTATTCTATTTATCCCCTTATGTTACAAAATTAACTCTACCCTACAGATGACCATGTTTAATAGGAATCTTTTTTTATTTGTTATTATTCTTGGAAAGTGCATGGCAAGTGACATTATATTCTATATGATTTGGTACTTTATTTTTGTCAAGTTTATGATTTCTGATATACATTTGCCATGTTATGTATGCATCTAATCCTTTGTTTTTAACTGCTAGATAATATTCCATGTGGATATTGACCATGATTTACCTCTCTCATTCCTGCATCATGGGCAAGAAGATTGCCTCAAATCCCCTCCCCTCCCCTTCACACCACCACTACAAATAGGCCATCAAAAATGTTCTTGTATGTGTCCGTTCTTGAATTTATGTGATTTATTCATATGCGAATTAGTCAGGGTTCTCGAGAGAAATATAACACCAACAGTTTATACAGATATGTTGTTGTTAGGGGCTGTCCAGTCATGTCCAACTCATAGCAACCCTCATTCAATTTTCAATGGTTGATTGTTTCAGGATTGCATTGGGAGTAGATTGCCACATCCTTCTCCCATTTTTGTGCTGCAGGGAATCGAACCTAGGACCTCAGAGACTGCAGAATGGTGCTCTACCAACTGAACTAAATCCCATCCCATATAGATGATAAGTTGTTGTTGTTAGATGCCATCAAGTTGAGTCCGACTCATAGCAACCCTATGGAAAGCAGAACAAAACACCAATTCTGTGCCAGGCACACTATCTTATTTATGTTTAAGTGCATTGTGGCAGACCCTGTGTCAATCCATCTGGTGGAGGGTTTTCCTTTTTTTCATTGACCCACCATTCTCCTAAACATGATATCTTTCTCCAAGGATTGGTCTCTCCTCACTACATGTCCAAAACACATAAGGTGCAGTCTAGCCATTCTTGCTTCCAAGGACCACTCTGCACTTCTTCTAGAACAGATCTGTTGGTTCTTTGGGCAGTCCATTGTATAGTCAATAGATGTCTCCAACACTTATAATTCAAAAGTGTCAATTCTTTTCCTGTCTCCCTTGTTCAATGTCCAGCTTTCACAACCATATGATGCAACTGAAAATACCATGGCATGAATCAGTCACACCTTCATCTTCAAAGTGACATCTTTAATTTTCAATATTCTAAAGAGATCTTTTGCCACAGCTTTCCCCAGAGTAATGCATCGTTTGATTTCTTGACTGCTGCTTCCATGGGTGTTGATTGTAGAGCCAAGCAAAACAAAATCATGGACAACCACAAACATTTCTCCATGTATTGTGAAGTTGCATACTGACCCAGTTGTAAGGATTTTTGTTTTGTTGATGTTTAGTCGTAACCCATATTGAAGGCTACGATCTTTGATCTTCATCAGTAAATGTTTTAAATCCTCTTCACTTTCAGCAAGTAGAGTTGTGTCATCTGCATAATGCAAATTGTTAATGTGTCTTCCTCCAATCCTGATGCTGTGTTCTTCCTCATAAAGTCCAGCTTCTTGGATTATTAGCTCAGCATATAAATTGAAGAGATAGGGTGGAAGTATACAGCCCTGATGCACACCTTTCTCAACTTTAAACCAGGCAGTGTTTCCTTGTTTTATTGGAACAACTGCCTCTTGGTTCATGTACAGATTCCTCATGAGTACAATTAGGTGCTCTTGTGTTCCCAATTTTTAAGTGCTATCCATAATTTGTTATGATTCACACAGTCAAATGCCTTTGCATAGTCAAAAATATAGATAGACATCTTTCTGATATTCTCTGTTTTCAACTAATATCCATCTGACATCAGCAATGATGTCCCTGGTTTCTTACCCTCTTCTGAACCTAGCTTGATTTTCTTGCAGTTCTCTATCTATATACTGCTGCAGTCACTTTTGAATTATCTTTAAAAAATTTTTGCTTGCGTGTGATATTAATGATATTGTTCGATAGTTTCCACATTCAGTTGGATCCCCTTTTTGGGGAATAGGCACAAATATGGATCTTTTCCAGTCAGTCAGTCAGGTAGCTATTTTCTAAATCTGTTGGTATAAACATGTTACCTCCAGTGCTGCGTCTGTTTGTTGAGGAATCTCTATTGGTGTTCCATCAATTCCTGGATCCTTGTGTTTCACCAATTCCTTCAGGGCAGCTTCCACTTTGTCCTTGAATACCATTGGTTCCTCTTCATATCCAACTCTTGAAGTGGTTGGTCATGTAACAATTCTTCTTTGTATAGTGACTCTGTGTATTCCTTCCATCTTCTTTAATGTTTCCTGCATCGTTTAATATTTTCCCTATAGAATCTTTCACTATTGCCACTCAAGGTTTGATATTTTCTCCACTTCCTTAAGCTTGAGAAACAGAGTTTGTTCTTCCCTTTTGGTTTTCTGTCTCCAGCTCTTTGGACATGTCATTATAATATTTGTTTTTTGTCTTCTTGAGCTGTCTTTTGAAATCTTCTGTTTAGTTCCTTAATTTCACCATGTTTTCCTTTTACTTTAGCTGCTCTATGTTCAAGAGCAAGTTCCAGAGTCTATTTTGACATGTAATTTGGTCTTTCTTTTCTTTTTCCTGTCTTTTTTATAACCTTTTGCTTTCCTCATGAATGATATCTTTGATGTCCTGCCACAACTCATCTTGTCTTCTATCATTTGTGTCTAATGCATCAGCTTTGTTCTTCAGGTGGTCTCTGAACTCAGGTGGGATATATTCAAGGTCATACCTTTGTTCTCATATACTTGTTCTAGTTTACTTCAGTGTCAGTTTGAACTTACTTATGTGAAGTTTGTGGTCTGATCCATAATCAGCACCTGGTTTTGTTCTGACATTTGATATGGGCTTTTCCATCATTTCTTTACACAAATGTAATCAATTTGCTTCCTGTATGGCCCATCTGGTGAAGTCCATGTGTATAGTCACTATTTATGTTGGTGAAAAAATGTATTTGCTATGAAAAGGTCATTGGTCTGACAAAATGATGTGAACTCTAGCATCATTTCTGTCACCAAGAGCATATTTTCCAACTATTGAGCCTTCTTCTTTGTTTCCAAGTTGTGTATTCCAGTCACCAGTAATTATCAATATGTCTAATTGCATGTTTGATCTAGTTCAGATTGCAGAAGCTGGCAGAAATCTTCCCTATCTTCATTTGTGGCCTTAGTGGTTGGTGCAGAAATTTGAATAATAATCATGTTACCTGGCCTTCCTTATAGGTGAATGAATATTATTCTATCACTGACAACATTGTATTTCAGGACAGATCTTGAGATGTCTTTTTTGATGATGAATGCAACCCTATCTCTCTTTAGTTTGTCATGCCCAGCATAGTAAACCACATAATTTTTTGACTCAAAATGGATCATTCCAGTCCATTTTAATTCACAGATGCCTAGAATGTCAATGTTTATGCACTCCATTTCTCTTTTAGTGACTTCAAATTTTTCTAGATTCATACAATGTACATTCATGTTCCAATTATTAATGGGTGTTTACAGTTGTTTCTCCTCCTTTTGAGTCATGCCACATCAGCAAATGGAGATCCCTGGGGCTTTACTCCATTTCCATCATCAAGGTAGACTCTACTTTGAGGAGGCAACTCTCCCCCAGTAGTCTTTTGAGTGCCTTCCAACCTGGAGGACTCATTTTTCTGGCACTATATGTGACAGTGTTTCTTTACCATTCATAGGTTTCTCAATGGGTGGTTGGTTCATGAGTGGTTCCCCAGGTCCTACTCCCTAGTCTGTCTTAGTCTGGAAGCTCAGCCGAAACCTGTCCACTGTGGTTGACCCTGCTGGCATCTAAGATACTGGTGGCATAGCTTTCAGCCTCATTGCAACATGAAAGCCCCCACAGTGTGGCAAACTGACAGACATGTGGGGGATAGATGATATAGAAGAATATAAATAGATAGAGATAGAAGTGATGCAGATATAGATAGATGTGAGCAGAGATGTATTAGAAGAATTAGCTCATACAATTATGGAAGTGAGAAACCCCACAATATGCTGTCTGGAAGCTGGAGAATCAGGTAAGGCAGTGCAACTTAGTCATGGCTCCATCATTGTTCAGTTTGTACCTCTCATTGTGAAGCTGATGGCCTAAAAACCTAGGAAACAACATGTATATTTCCAAGAGTTCAGAGGTCAGATAATCTGGAGCTCTGATATCCAGATCCAGGAGAAGAAGGGCATCCAGATCCAAGAGAGCAAGAGGGAAAGTGAGATAGATAGATGATAGATAGATAGATGATAGATAGATAGATAGAGACAGACAGACAGACAGACAGACAGACAGACAGAGTCAATCTTCCTCTACTCTGTTGTTTATCCAAGCCCTCTGCCCACTGGATGGTGCTTACTCAAACTGAATGAAGGCAGATCTTTCATACTCAGTCCACTGATTTAATGACAGTGTCTCCTTAGAAACATCTCCACAGACATATCCAGAAATAATGCTTTGCTACCTATCTGGGTGTCACATAATCTGGTCACCTTGACACTTGAAATTAATCATCACATGTACATACTCAACAACAGAAATGCTGTGTCAAAGATCATGCCCATGCTCACTTTTCTCATACAGGACTACTTGCCAGAATGCCAGCCCCATCTCTAATCCCACCAACAGCAGATGATGTTGTCCTAACCAGCATTCTGATTTTATTATTCTATTATGGGCAGACAGCATCTCTTTGTGGTTGTTAATTGAATCTAGCACATCTGGTTGCTATTGATTTTCTCTTTTGCTATTGATATTCTTCTCATGCTGGCTAATTTTTGTCTCTTTCATCAGTAATCATTTATATCCCTTCAGATTTCTCCTTTATTTACATTGTTTATCATGTTAATGTACAAAACTTTCTAGTAATATTTGGGCAAAGAAAAGTTTCTCTCATATTGTTATTTCTTTTCTTTCTTTTTTTCTTTTTTTTGGGGGGGGAGGGGTACTGGGGGTTGAACTCATGGCCTCACACCTGCATGCTGTGCAAGTGCTGGACCACTGAGATGCACCCCCAGCCCTCTTTTTGTTAACTTGTTTTTTCTTTCTCTTTCTTTCTTTCTTTCTTTCTTTTTTTTGAGACAGGGTCTGGCTAAATTATGCAGACTGCCTCTGATCTCCAACTTGCGATCCTCCTGCCTCTGCCTCCACAGCCGCTGGGATTACAGGCATGTGCCACCGCTCCCGGACCATATTGTTATTTCTTTACTAGTTTTGTCCATAGTGCCCTTAGTTGAGCTACCAAGCCTTAGTTTTCATATAATTGTTTTCAATAGAGATTTCATCATAACTTTATTATTTTGATTTTTTAAGAAGTCCTTTCCAGTCATTATTTCTCAAAGATATTCCCCTAAATTTTCTTTCCCTTTACAGAATTTTTGCAGAGGAATGTTTGACTTAGCATAAATAAAAGTTTACTAGCATTAGAAATAATCTAGAAACTAAACTAAACTAAACTAAACTAAAATAAAAGATTTTCCTTGGAGCATAATAAAAGCCTCCACTACTGAGGAGGTTGAAGTTACTGTGAAAAGTCATTAGCAAATAAATTTGAATAGATAGTGTGAGTGGGTCTTAAAAAGAGAAATCAGGAGCATTCATTTATTGCTATCTTTAAGAGCAAAAAATGAGGAATCAGATAAACTCTCCTTAATTATGGGAATAGAAAGCCAAACTCCAATTTATTCACACATTTGACTATTACTTATGTATTAGTTAGAATAAATGAGACACATAAATATATCCAAACATGAATAAATCTCAAATATAATATGACATGAAAATATCATATTGCATATGATACAATGTAGTATAATACATGGAAACCATTGAAATACAAAAATCATATTCCTTAGAATTTTGTTTTAGAAATAAACTATTGAAAAAATTGCCATAAACAATGAGGAATGGATTTAAAAAAAAGAACAAGGAAGATTTAGCCCTATCTGTAACAACTTATTAAAAAAGGAAATTTGAAAAAGGCAACATGTTAATAATCAGTAAAACTGAAAGCATCCCATACATGTGTCTCTTCTATGTTATGTTCTACATTTGTCTAAATGTTTAAAATATTTAAAAATTTAGAAATGATTCTTATAAATAAAACAGACTGAAAATATGTGGAATTTATTGAAACACTATGTTTTAGAAATTGATGGTTATTAAAATGCAAATGCACATGTTTAATAGATGCAGCTGTTTTTCTTGTTCAGCTGCTTAACTCTTTGAAATGAGTCTCTCTCTTCAGATATTATAAAAGATACAGCAGAGGCAGGTTGATGACCCTGAGGATGATACATTAGTTCTAAGTGTTCTAAGTGATTCTTTTGGGGCATATATAAAGTTTAAGTATGTTATGAAAAAAGTAAAAAACCTCAATTAGAAGGAACACTTCTTCAAAAATATGCAAAAAGACCTATAAGGAATCTCAAGAGGCATCCTGAGTTTCACATTGGGAAGCAATTAGACATATAATTGAATGCTACAGGAATAGATGAATTCTCTAGAATAATTTTTTTTGTTTGCATACAATTTTTGTTACATATTTTTTCTCCCTGTATTAGTGGGGTGCAGAGTAATACAGGAATGTTTTTTTCACTATACAACTATTACATCATTTTGTTTACACTTTTATCAACTTACAATGTTTATGAAACCTTTTGACTAATACGTAGTAAAACTAATATGCATATTTGGGTTATGTGCCCCTGTTTTTCTCATGTACTCATGAAGTTGCATCATTTACATTGAGATTATCCTCTCCCCCTTTATCCCTTTACATTGATTCTCCTCCTCATCCCACTTTCCATAATCTTTGCTTCCCCTTTCTAGTTCTCTCCCTCTTTTCTGCTCTTTATGTTGTCCCTTCTTCTCTAAGATTTACTGTACATTGTTATATATCAAGTTATTGTAGGATGTTTTCTTCCTTTAAGTAAGATTTAGCTCCCATATATGAATGAGAACACATGATATTTCTCTTTTTGAGCTTGTATTCATTCATTTAAGATGATATTCTCTAGTTCCATCGATTTTACTGCAAGTGACATCATCTCATTTTTTATTGCTGAGTAGTATTCCACTGTGTATATGTGCCATAATTTTTTATCCATTCTTCTATTGATGGGCACATTGGTTGGTTGTATATCCTTGCTATTGTGAAGAGTGCTGCATTGAATATTGAGATGTAGGTGTCTCTTTGGTATGATGACATGTCTCCCTTTGGGTATATTCCCAGTAGTGGTATAGCTGTGTCATATGGCGGTTCTATTTTTAAGTTTTCTGAGGCATCTCCACATTGATTTCCAAAGTGGTTGAACCAATTTACAGACCCACCAACAGTGTATCTGGAATGATTTTTAAAAAATCAAAGGCTTGCCAGTTCTAGAAAGCCATAGGTTAAGAATGTTAGGAGGATAGCCCTTGTTCCATAAAACCCATTCAGCTCATTTGCTGTTAAACATTCAAGTCTTTTAGGTCCTAGGTCCTAAAAAGTGTGTATTCCTCAAAATTATCACTTTGAACCTGTCCTCAAGATGACCTAGGCCTTGATGGCTTTTATGCAGTTTTGCACAGATTTTTTTTCTCAGAGTAATTCTATTATATCTTTTGAGCTCATGATTTAGAATTAACAACTGACCTGACTTTCTTTAAACACTAATTTTCATATAGTACTTTGCAGAAGATGTTATTTGCTCTTAACCTTAATATGCCTCAGGACCTAGAGTCAGTGTTCTCTTCTTTTCCTTCTCTTGCTTCCAAACTGTTTACTGTTTTCTCCAGACCCTCAGATCAGGCTATCAGACTTCATCACCTCCTACTCACCATGGTCACTTTTACCTTTTGACTTTCTTGATATCCCCCTGCATTGACTGAGGACTTTAATTCTTGACTTATTATCTTCTTTTCTACCAGTACATATAATTTCCAAATTTCAATATTTTGTCTTTCCAAAACTTCCTCATCAACAATAGTTCTTCTTTTATATTCACCTCTGCCATCTAGTCCTTTGGTAACACTTAAAACCTCAAGATCACTGATAGCTTCACCACCTGCTAAAACTCTTAACTTCTTACCTTCTATTCTATAACCACACCCCTTGTTCTTCATGCTCATCTTTCCAATATTTCTTCAACTTTTCAAAACCTCCATTGAAACCTACAGTCAATAGACCCTACCATTTTCTCACTGTTGTTCACCCTTTTTAATCCTTTCCTTCTTAGATTCTGTGATATTTAATTTCATATGCTGCCAATACTTCTAAATCTCATTTTTCCTTCCTATGTTATACTCATCTGTTAAAACCCCTAACTATAGTTAAATTTGACCAACTATAATGGGAAATGAGACATTAATAAGTGAAAAACACAAAATCCACTTGATTTGTCCTACTATAATTTCTGGTAACAAAGCTCAGGTGGGTCCTCAACCCTGCCTCACATTTCTGCTATACTTCTCTAAACATTTTTCCTTATTCCTCCAAATAACCACTTCATACCTTTTACTTTCTCTTCAAAATTCCTGCATCATAACCTCCCTGTGACTAAGAGTTATCAACCTTATTACACATTTCATTGAAGCAACTGGTAAGGGAAATCCCCCATGTTACCTACCACCTCTAGCCACAAGAAAGTTTACTGGAATAATCTTGGTTGGGTATTTGGGGGATTACAATAGATAATCAGATATGTGGGGTATTTTTAAAGGAAGAATCTGTGAAACTAGCTATTCTTTCCCTTTTCTTTTTAATCTCAGTGTCCCAAAAGCTCTTGTACTTTCCTACATTTCAGGTAATGATATCAAAACAGGAGAGAAATGTATCTCATTAAGGTAGTAAAAAGGAAATAAATGCCACTATATTTCTTTCATATATGATCTGATTCCCTGCCCAACTCCATCTTTTACCAAACATCTCTTAGGAATATAGAATTATTTCAGAATGATAATACAGATAATAGAAAATTAAAACTAATTCTAGTTTTACTCAGTGTTTCTCTATCATCTTCCTATTTATTTTTAGCCACCTTGAATGCTTTTGAGATAAGCTGATCATCAGCCAGCCTGACATTCACTCACTCATCTCCTCCTTGTCACTCTCTGAAATCTATAGCTGTAGCCCATACTTCTCTTTTGCCCTTTGGACACACACACACACACACACACACACACACACACACACACCCCTAACCATGCAAACTTTCTAAATGCCATTGACTCAGAGAATGTATGGTAACTGCTTTTTAATCAACTTTCATAAGATTGATATCTGGAAGAAAGCATAGGAAATAATCTAACACACAAAGGTAAGAAAAATGTTTCTTTTGGGTTGCTCAGGTAAATTGTACCTTAATCATTGGCAACTCTTTCTTAATATTGTTCTTTGTAATCTCTAAAACACACTACATCCAATTTGAGATTCAAAAGAATTCCACAGTTCACATTAGATACTTTGATTTTATGAATAAAGAGTATACATTGCTATATGTGGAAGAGTCAGCTCATGGGCATGCATCCCACGCATTTGCACAGAACCCTACTCTTAGAAGGGTCTTATGCTTAGTTTAACACTCTTTGCTATTGCCATGTCAAAACTTTTAAACAAGGAGTCTTGTATATTCATTTTGCTGTGGGCCAATAAATTATTTAGACAATGCTGAGTATAAAGAAATGGAATTAATGCAATAACACAAAAACCTTTGGCTGTCAGATTCAAGGAAAGAGAGTTGAGATACCTTACTTGCATTCCAATGCTCTTTTCATAACTCATTGTTGCCTAAAATCACGTACTCTATCCACATCTTCTGAGCTAGTTTCTACAAGTTTGTACTCATGCAAACTTATCGATTAAAAGTTTTTCAACATTACATCTAATATTACATAATAGGCACTGTGAGAGTCAGCCTTATTTTCTTCTTTATCAAAAACAATACCAGTTGTAACATTTGCCAACTAATCAGGAAAACTAATCCTAGGGCATACTCATTTGTAGGTAAGATAGCTGTGTGTTACTGAAACAGATGGAATTTCTAAATCTGACTGCTTCATTCTGAAATAACTGGGCCATTAGGAGCAAGCAGTGTGCACATGGATATGGGGAATGGTGCCCAAGTTGCATATCTGTATCATAAAAATTGAAAATGACATTATAATCCCCTAGCCTGTGCCCCCCTAACTTCATCAGAGATTAATTGAAATCTTGTACACTGGTAAGATATGAAACAAAGTTAGTTTGCCTTTAGGTGCAAAAAATATCCATTTTGGGGTGGGTGTGGTGAGGCATGCCTGTAATTCCAGCAATTTGGGAGGCAGAGGTAGGAGCATCACAAGTTCAAGGCCAGAGGCAGCCTGTGTAATTTAGTAAGAACTTGACTCCCCCACAAAAAAAATGGGCTTGGAGTGCAGATCATTGCAAGTGATAAAGCACTTGCAAAGTATGTACAAGGTCTTGGTTCAAGCCCCAAGTACTCTCAAGAAAATAAAAACAGAAAAGAAAAGAAAATATCCATTCTAGCTCATAACATAGCCTTTCAGAGATACCTCTTCTTACTGTTGTTAGACCATCTCTTCAAGCAATAAGTTTGGAATATGCCTGAAATAGAAATATTTTTTAAAAGATCTGTGTACTTTAAATAGTATTTGGGGCATACAAGGTATAGATAATGAGAATTTTGACTAAAACACATGCTTTTAGAATGTAAACAATAAGTTTAAAAATAGGGCAAAATTGGTCACAAAATATTTTCCATTTTTAGAACTACAGCTTCATCAACATTTCTCAGTTTCTCAACATACATAGCATCAGTCACTTTTAAAATATTTTCATGTTGAAAAAATGTCCAAGTTTGTTTTGTGCAGATTCAGCAACAATGAGATGCCTTGGCAGAATGCCACATCCTTTCTTTGTGGAATCTTACTTTGTGACTCTTTGCTTTCTTTCAAAGAATAAACAAGGTAGGAATTCCTGGTTTACCTCTGTATTGCCAGTTACCTGGCCTGAAAACTTGTATTTGAATACTAAAACCTTGGCATTCACTGCTCAAATACAACTCTGAGGAAAAGAGGAAAAAAACTTGAGGGAAAAGAACAACTTTAATTGTGTGGTATAGGCAAAAGTGTATTTAATGATTAAATTCACATGTAAATATCCTAAAACTAAGGCCTAGCTCTTTTGTTCATAATGTATCCCCACATAGTAAACCAATGCTTTGTTACTATAATAAATTACTCCTAAATGAGTGAATAGGATCAGATTGAAAATATGAGGGACTGAAAGACCCGTCTGATCTCAGAAGCTGAGCAGGGTCGGACTTGGTTAGTCCTTGGATGGGAGATAGCAACTGGGAACACCAGGTGCTGTGCTGTGGGCTTGGGAGAAGGACAGGGCAGCCCACTCCTCAAGCAATCAGCCATTGAAAACCCTATGAATAGCAGAGAAGCACTGTCGGAGTTGGATTCAACAGGAGAGGACCTAACAACAAGGAAATTGTATTAGTTATATAATATTGTAGAAATCTGTAATCAACACAAAAACACTCATTTAAAATCTTTATAAGATTTTTGGGCAAAGAAAAGCTAAATTCTGATTAATTACAAATGCTACCATAGCAGAATTTTGACTGCTCTAAATTTGCTTGTCTGACTATATAAAATCAGTAAGAAAATTAACTGTTTTAAACTCAAAGTAGGCAGTAGTTACCCACAGATTATATGAAATAATCATATGTTATGGGCTTTAAAATTTTTAATAAATTTATTTTTAATTGAAAATAATAATTGTATGTATTTATGAGGTATAATATGATGTTTTGACCTATGTGTACATTGTATAAAGATTAAGCTGGGTACCATGGGCATGCCTTTAATTCCAGAGACTCTAGAGGCTGAGGCATAAGGATCATGAATTTGAGGTCAAAGGCAGCATACAGGACTTAGTGAGATCCTGTCTCAAAATAAAAAAGTAAAAAATGGTCTGGGGTGCAGTTCAGTGGTAGAGCACTTGCCTAGCATGAGTGAGTCTCTCGGTTCAACCTCACAGTAACAAACAATATATAAAATAAAAAATTACAAAATTAAAAAGGGGATAAGAGTACAGCTCAGTGTTATATAGACAGCTGTGGCAAACAAAAGTGGTAGGAAAGAAAGGAATCCTGATGATAGTCTCTTTTGAACTTATAAAACTGTCCTCATGTACATCTGCTATAATAACTTACTTGAGGATAGGAACTGCTTTCAGGAATTACTAGTCACCTAATTCACTGTTAAATTCATTGATTATCTCTTGACTTATGTAAAGTTTAATTTGGGCTACTGCAAATAATGTTGCTATGAATATTTGTACAGATATTCTGGTAGACATAAAGATAACCTTTCAGGATACACTCAGGAATTGAACTGATATGTACGTATGAAAGTATACATAATTTTTAGCTTTAGTAAATGTTTCCAAACAGTTTTCATAAGTAGTTTTATACATTTATACTCAAACTAACAATAAAACATATTTCCATTGGTATATTTTTCTGTCTTTTTCTTTCAAGAAATGTTCTCATGATATTTCACTATAGTTTTAACCTTTATTTCCTTGATTACTATTCAGGTTGACACTCTTCTGAGGTGTTGTTTCAAAGTTCTTGTTCTATTTTCTTTTTTTGTTTTTGTCTACTTTATTGGGTTATTTATCATTCTTTTACTGATTGATTGAAATCTTTTTTACACTCTGGATATGAGTCTTTTCTTGGATATATGTATAAAAATATATTTTCCTAGCCTATATATTGCATTCCAAAAATATTGAAATTGAATCTAGCAATCTTTCTTTTATATGGCATCTTAGTGGAAATGTATTCCCATCCCATGATTATGCATATACTCATCTTTGTTTTATTTTAGACTTACTTTATCAACCAGATATAGTCTGTCTTGACAAATGGTCCATACACACTTGCCAAACATTGTATTTTGCAGGTGTTAGATAAATTTTTCCATATCAAATCAAATCAGAGCAGTTAATTGCATTGATCACTATATCCTTACTGAATATTACCTTCATGATCTATAAATTATACAAAGTTTTCTTAAAATGTATAATTCTTCTGAGAAATATGCAAAAATCTCTTACTAAGGTCTGTTGATTTGCCCACTTCTGTCAAAATTGGCTTTATGTATTTTGAAATTGTCGTTTGGTGCACATAAATTAAAATTATTGTATCTTCATTCTGAATTGACTAATTAATCTTTTATCTTCATTAAATGCCCTTTTATTCCTTATAGTATTTATTTCTTTGTATTTTCTCTGATTTTAATGATGCTATACCAGCTCTCTTTCAATGGACATATTTTCCTATTTTTTACTCACAAGTTTTCTTTGGTCTTATGTTTGAAGTGTGTTTCTTGTTAACAGGCAATAGTTTTTTTTTTTAATATTTAAAGTATTTGACATGTTTCTGTTGAAGTATACAAATCATTTTCAATTAATGTATTTACCTATAAAATTGGGTTGAAGTTTATCATCTATTTGTTTTTTGTTGATTCATTTCTACTTTCTCACATTTTGGATTTATAGATCAGCTTTATTATTCCATTTATTTCTTTATTAGCTTTGAAATTATAATCTATCATTCTTTTAGTGGTTACCATAGAAATCACCCCTTATTATTAAATAACTGTCAACTTTAAATGTGAAACTTTATCACTTCCTAATTATAATGAGCTTACATTTTTACTTTTTACAAATTTTATGCATTGTGTAAGGGGGCTAGGGTTTAGCTCAGTCGGTAGAGTGAGCGCCACACTTCTGAGGACCCAAGTTCAATCCCCAGCACTGCAAAAATGGGAGAAAGGTGTGGCAGTCCACTCCCAAAAAACAATCCCAACACAGTCATGGAAAGCTTACGAGGGTTGCTATGAGTAGGACATGACTTGACTGCACCTAACAACAATAACAACAACAATGCAAAATACATATATGACTTGTATTTATTTCCAAAATTCCATCTATCATTATTATTGCTGTTATATGATTGTTTTAAACAGGTATTATTTATTTCCATATATATTTATATAATATATAATTATATAACATATATATGATATATAATATATAATATATATAATATATAATATATAATATATAATATATATAATATATAATATATAATATATAATATATATTTAACGCCTGCAGCGGTAGCCCTGTGACATCCGATCCCGTCAGATCTCGGAAGCTAAGCAGGGTCAGGCCTGGTTAGTACCTGGGTGGGAGACCGCCTGGGAATACCAGAAGCTGTAGGCTTGGGAGAAGGACCTGGCAACACCCTCCCAAAAATCAATCTGCCACTGAAAACCCTATGAACAGCAGAGAAGCACTGACAATAGTGTTTCCCCTGTTGTACAGAGGGTCGCTATGAGTCGGATACCGACTCGACGGCACCTAACAACAACAACAACAACATATTTAACATTTTGATTAACCTTCAATCTTTCCATCAGCTCCATGTTGAAATCTGGAATTATTTTTCTTCAGTCTCTTTTTAATATTTTTTAGTGCAAATCTCTTGGTGATAAGTTTGTATATGGATGTGAATGTATGTTAATATCTAAGAGAACTTTTATTTTGCTTATAATTTTAAAGTGTTTTTATAAGTTATAGAATTTTAGATTGACATTTTTCCTTTTAGTACTTTTAATAACCTTTGTATTTAAACTGTTTCTCTCATAGAAAGCATATAGGCAGGTTATCTTTTATAGCCAATCTTTGTATTTTGAATTAGGTGTTTACATGATTCTCATTTAAAGTTATTTGAATTAAAAATTTCTCCATCCTGCTTAATCATGTTTTGTTTCCTTTTTCTTT
>VMDO01029454.1:0-22619 GCA_007922755.1 Pedetes capensis | reverse complement strand
AGTATGATCATCTCAATGGTAAAGGAAAAGCTTTTAACAAAATTTAATATACATACATGATTTTTAAATAACTTTGACAAGTTAAGAAGAGATGGAATCTTTCTCAACCCAGTAAAGGATATTTATTAAAAACTTATTTGTAAAACTCCATTGTGTATGTATACTACATTTTCTTTAAAGGTTGGTCCCATAATTTGACTATCATGAATGTTGTTATTGTTGTTGTTAGATGCCATCAAGTTTGGTCTGACTCATAGTGACAGAACAAAACACTACCTGACAATATGCCATGCCCAGCACTATTGCTAGCGCTTCTCTGCTATTCATAGGATTTACGATGCCTGATTGTTTCGAGTGTGGGCTGCCTGGTCCTTCTCTTACGCTTTCAGCACTTGGTAGTCCCAGGCAGTTTCCTATCCAAATACTGTGGAGGCCCAACCCTACTTAGCTTCCGAGATCTGACAATCAGACACCAGAGTGGAATGCACATCTCTGTAATTAGCCATAAATATGAATGAAATTATGGCATTTGCAAGGAAATTGATGGACCTGAAAATCATCATGTTACATGAAACAAGCCAGACTCAGAAAAACAAACATGTTCCAATCATATGTGGAAGCTAGGGTGGGGGGAGGAGGTCTTGAAACTAAAATGAGAAATTGTAGGAATATATAGGGGAAAATGAGGAGGTGATAATGAAGAACAATGGAGGGGGTGAATATGCTCAAAGCATGAACATGCTATAATGAAACCCCTCACATTATGTAAATGTATGCTAATAAAAATTTTAGAAAAACTATATAGCTGGACATGTTGGTCCATGCCTGTAATCCCAGCACTTGGGAGGCAAAAGCAAGAGGATTGTTGTGAGTTTGAGGCCAGCCTGGACTACATAGCAAAATAAACTGTGTTTCTGTATACTAATAATAAACAATTAGGAAGTTAAATTTTGAAATCACCTGTACAATAAAGCAGAAATCATATATCTAAGAATGAATCTCGTATAAGTGTACAAAATTTCTACAATGAAGCTGTAAAATGCCACTAAGAGAAATTTTTAAAAATCTAACAAATGCAGGGAGATACTTTGTTCTTGGGTTGAAAGGATCAATATTTTTATGACATTTCTCCCCAAGCTGATTATTTTGACTTCTATCAAAACTACAGAAGACTTTTTTGAAGAAAATGACAGTGATTTTAAGATATGCATAGAGAAGCCAAAATCCAAAGTCAAAATATTCTCCAAAATGACTAGTTACATTAACAGACTTCAAGACTTGCTATGAAGTTATAATAATAAAGAAAATATAAGATTAACATAAAGGTAGACAAAAAGATAGATAGAAAATAACAGACTCTGGAAATACACCCACACATGCATAGCCATACAATTTTCATTCAAAGCATCAAACAAATTAATGGGTTAAGGTGTCAGTGGCCTCCAGGCAAAGATATACAGAAACACACATGAAATTAAAAGTTGCAACAAGGGATAACATGCATCATGGAAAATCATGGAGTGTGTCAGAAGATGTTAGAAAAATCTGCTAAAGGATTAGGACTTCTACTGAATGATTTGAGGAATGGTCTAAAGTAGAAAGGATTTTATGTGAATTGAATGCTTTCATCCAATAATATTGGATTGGGTATCTCAATATAGTTTATCTATAGGGAGGAGGGGCTGGGATTTAGCTCAGTTGGTAGAGTGCTGCGCTGCAGTCTCTGAGGGCCCGAGTTCAATTCCCAGCACCGCAAAAATGGGAAAAGGACCTGGCAACCCACTCCCAAGGTAACCCCGAAACAATCTGCTGTTGAAAACCCTATGAGGGTCGCTATGAGTTGGATACGACTCGATGGCACCTAACAACAACAACAATAGGGAGGAGAGACTAGAATAAAGATAAAATTATAATTAGGAAAGAAAGTAGCAGTCATTCATTTTGGCTAACAGAGTGGATTTGTAGTATTTTATATGTGGACAGTTATTGGAGCAGCCATATTTTGTTTCATTTTATCATGGTCTCATAATATTCTTTTTTTATTCCGTGGAGAATCTTTCAGGATTTTTAAATTTTATTTTTAGTATTTTAATTGGACATATTTATGGGATAGAGAGTGATAATTCAGTTCATATATACAGTGTGCAATTATCAAATCAGACTTGTTTACACTTCTATCTTCTTAAACATTTTACAAAAAATTTTTTGATTAACATGTAATGTCCATATTTATGAGGCATAGCATGATTTTTTTTATTTTCATACAGTTGCATCCTGTATTTTGCACTTTTTATCTCCCTCTTTACCCCTCTATGTTGTCCCCTTCCCACCTTCCTGAATGCCCACTCCCTCCCTCTGGTCTCCTCCCCTGTCATATTGGGTCTACTGGTGTTTTCCCATCAGAGATAAGTATAATTAGTATAATTGTGTGTGTATATATACATTTGTGTGTGTGTGTGTGTGTGCGTGTGTGTGTGTGTGTGTGTGTGTTTACTTTTTAGGTAAATCTACCTCCTACATGCCTGCAGCCATACCACCTGGCATCTGATCTTGTCAGATCTCAGAAACTAAGCAGGATCAGGCCTGGTTAGTACTTGGATATGAGACCACTTGGGAATACCAGGTACTGTAGGCTTGGGAGAAGAACCTAGTAGCCTACTCCCAAAGCAATCAGCCATTGAAAACTCTATGAATAGTAGAAAAGCACTGACAATAGCATCAGGCATGGCACAGTGTCAGGTAGTGTTTCATCTGTTGTACATAGAGTCACTACGAGTCAGACCCAACTCGAGGGCACCTAAAAACAGCAACAATAACCTCCCACATATGAGCAAGAACATGTACCATTTCTATTTTTAAGTCTGGGTTATTTTACTTGAAATGATGATCTCCAGTTCCATTTTGCTACAGATGACATAATTTCATTCTTCTTTACTGCTGAGTAGTATTTCATTTTGTATATATACACCACATTTTAATTTTAGCATTTGATGGTGGACATCTGGGCTGATTCTGTACCCTTCCAATTTTGAAGAGTGCTGCAATAAACATGGCCATGCACATGGCCCTGTGATATGATGACTTATTTTCCTTTGGGTATATTCCTAGGAGTGGTATAACAGGGACATATGGTAGTTCTGGGCTGGGATTTAGCTCAGGT
Source organism: Pedetes capensis (assembly GCA_007922755.1). Lineage (NCBI taxonomy): Eukaryota > Metazoa > Chordata > Mammalia > Rodentia > Pedetidae > Pedetes > Pedetes capensis. The sequence continues at coordinate 19,459 of VMDO01029454.1, read as the reverse complement.
AGAGCGCTGTGCTGCAGTTTCTGAGGTCCTGAGTTCAATTCCCAGCACCGCAAAAATGGGAGACGGGCCTAGCAATCCACTCCCAAGGCAATCCCAAAACAGTCAGCCATTGAAATCCCTATGAGGGTCGCTATGAGTCGGATACTAACTCAACAGCAGCTTGGGTGGGGTTATGGTAGTTCTATTTTTAGTTTTCTGAGGTAACTTCCTATTGATTTCCACAATGGATGAACTAATTTACAGTCCTACCAACAGTGTAAAAGGGTTCCTTTCCCTATCCTACCCCTGCCTCCTCACCAACATTTATTTTTGTTTGTTGTTAGCCATTCTGACTGGAGTGAGATGGAATTTCAATGTACTTTTGATTTTCATTTCCCTGAAGGATAAAGATATTGAACATTTTTCCATATGTTTATTGGTCTTTTGTATTTCTTCTTTGGAGAACTGTCTGTTTAGTTCCATTTCCCACTTTGTTGTTGTTGTTAGGTGCCGTCAAGTCGGTATCTGACTCATAGCGACCCTCATAGGGTTTTCAATGGCTGAGTGCTTCGGGATTTCCTTGGGAGTGGATTGCCAGGTCCTTCTCCCATTTTTGCGGTTCTGGGAATTGAACTCGGGGCCTCAGAGACTGCAGCGCAGCTCTCTACCTACTGAGCTAAATCCCAGCCCTTATTTCCCACTTATTTATTGGATTATCTGTTACTTTGGTCTTTAATTTCTTGTGTTCTTCATTTATCCTAGATATTGGTCCTCTCAGAATATTCTTGCCTGAAATTAGTATTCAGTGAAAATGTTTATATCTGATAGAAGAAAAACATGGTCTAATCATGAGTGCCTGGCCAACTTCTGAGTGTCAGGAACTACTCTCTATAGCTTTCTTAAAGAAAAGGTTTTTAAAATAAATAGCCTTTGGAGGATAACTATTTTAGATTTACAGGAAAGTTGCAAAGATAGTACAGAGAATTTTGTATTGCCCTTACTGGGTTTCTCTTACTATTAACATAACAATGGTACATTTGTCAAAACTAAGAAATTAGCACTGGTAAAATACCAATAACTAAAGTATAAATTTTAGCAGTTTTTACCAATTTTCCACCAATGTCCTTCATCTGATAATGTATAGTACATCACACTGTATTTTTATCATGTTCTGTATTCTCCTCCAATCTGAAACAGTTTCTAATATTTCCCTTTTTTCATGGTCTTGATACATTTGAAGCATACTACCAAGGTAATTTGTGGCCTGTTTCCTAATTTGGATATATGTGATACTTTCTCATGGTTAAACAGAATTATGGATTTGGCAGAAGAATATAAAAAGGATGGAGCAGCATCTTATCAGGTGGTGTCATGACTTAAAACTGGTCATGAAAGGTGTTGTTTCATTCTCATCACATTATATTGGAGAATATCAGTACAATATACCACGGTGATGTCAGTGTTGATCACTTTTATTTGATGTGGTGTCTGCCATGTTTCATCACTGTAAAGTAGTTATTTACCCTTTCCATACTTTATCCTTAGGAACCAAGTCACAAAATCTAGCCCACACTCTAGGGGAGGGGAATTAAACTCCACTCCTGGTGAAAATTATTTCAGTGTAACATTAGGAATTATTCTATATGGAATATTAATCTCCTTATCTGATTTTTCATCATTGATTATTTAATAATTTAATGATTTAAATAATTGATCATTTATTTATATCAGTATGGATTCATAGACAGTTATTTTATTTGGAGTGTTAAAACCAAATGTCATTATTTCTCTTCCTGTTCAAATTATTCTAGCTTTCACCACTAGAGCCATTGAGTCCAGAATATATAGACTTGACAGCTTGAATGAAAAACCTCCACATTGATTCTGTCACCTGTGGAATAAGAGTTATTATGGGGAGAAAGGCCAAGTGGAAAATACTAGACCAGATTACACCTAGGAATACAGTAAACCAAACCCAATACCATATTGTTGAAGGATTGCAGTGATTAGTGTCCCCATGAAGGACTTGGAAAATACAAAGGTGGGTAACATCCACCACATTCAACCCCCCTATTTGGCCTGTATAAGTGATGTGGAATCTGCAGAATGATAATGTATTATTCTAAGTTTAACCAAGTGGTGATTGCAGCTGCTACACCAGATGTGGTTTCATTGAGCTAATTAGCACATTTGATGTACCTAGTTTGTAATTATTAATCTGGAAAAATCCTTTGTCTTCTGACCTATCCATAAATACTGCTAAGAAGTTTGCTTCCAGGTGTCAAGGCCAGCAATACAACTTTATTTTCCTATCTCATGAGCATATCAACTTTCTGGACCTGTCACACTTTAATTTGCGGGGATCTTGATAACCTTTCCTTTCCACAATTTTATCACAGTGGTTTATTAAGTTGATGTCATTATGCTGACTGGACCTAGTGAACCAGAATTACCAAATACTCTTTCTGTATATATTAGTAATACATTTATATATCAGAAGGTGGAAAATAAATATTACTAAAATTCTACTGCAGTGAAGTTTCTAGGGGCACAGTGATATGGAGTATGTATGTTAAGATATTCCTTTTAAAGTGAAAGATGCTAGATTTAAAATACACATGTATGTGAGAGAGACAGAGAGCAAGAAAGAGAGAAGGAGAGACATGAAAGGAAAGAGGGAACTACATTAGTCAGCTGGTGTGTTACTGTGACAGAGAAACTGGCTGAAACAGACTTATGGGAGAAAAGATTTACTCAAGGCTCACAGAGTATCACAGTCCATAATAGTGGCAGGGAAGGCATGGCACTTGCAAGCAGCAGGGACCATGCAAAGAAACTCATATCTTGGTGAATCAGGAAGCAGAGGGAAGAGAGAACCACAGGTCTAGGGAAAAGCCTCCAAAGACCCACAGCCAATGACCACTTCAGCAAAGCTAGGATCTCATCTCCCAAAATTTGGTGGCCTCCACAAACAGGGCCACCACCTGGGGAACAAGCATTCAACCACATGACCTTTTGGGGACATTTTACCCATAAAGGGGACTATCTGGAGTGGGAAGGAATGAACAACTAGAGGTGGGTAATGAAAGGGAGAATAAGAGCAAAGCATACTATATAATTCTATGAAAATGCCATAATGAAACAAGTATATTGTACACTAATTAAAATTTTAAAGATAAAGTGAGGGATAAACTATGCATATGGGATCCTAATAATAACTAAGACAGAAAAATGTTTAAGGGCTCTTCTGATTTTTGAAGCAAAATATTCCTCATTTAGTGTGTTTCTTCAGCCCATTTTCTGAGTAAACCAAAGGGAGTCCAAAATGAGAGAAGGCTTTGCAACAAGTCAAGGCTGCTGTGCAGGCTTCTCTGCTGCTTGGGCTATATGATCCAGTAGATTCAACGTGCTTGGGGTTTCAGTGGAAGGTTGGTATGTTGTTAGGAGCCTTTAGCAAGTTCGTATGGGTGAATTACAGAGCAGTCCTTCAGGATTTTGGAGTAAGTCTCTGCCATTCTCTGCAGACAACTACTCTCTTTTTGAAAAACATCTCTTAGAGTGTTATTGGACGTTAGTAGAAACTGAATGTTTGCCCATAGGCTATGGTGCACTCCTGCTCCAGCCCGGATATGAATGGAGTGCAGCTCACATAAACCCTGCATTCAAAACCCTTGGGAGTAGGGGCAAATGCCATAAGGTCGAGAGAAAGGCTTCAAGTTGCCTTTAAGTGCAGCTCTTTGTTTCCCGAGGCCTAAGCTTACAAGGGCTACAGCACAGAGCAAGAACCCAAGCTCTGAGAGCATTACAGCTCTTATGGTTCCCGCAACAGCGGAGAGGGTGGACGGCTCCACACTGCTTCTGGTGATGGTCTGGAGGCTTTTCCCCGTCACTGCCGCTGCCTCTCTGGTTGTCCTCTCTGCGTTGTTCACTCAATGGTGTGGAGTCTTCGGGTGAGCGCCATGGAGACAGAGCTGGTCATGCTGAGAGCCACCACGCAGAGAGAGCTGATCACATGTTGAGTCGCCATGCAGAGAGAGCAAACTGGGCAACTGCAGCTGTTTATATAACCCCAACTGACCAATTGGGTGTCGAGGTGGCATATATCCTTCTGACCAATCACAGGAGAGCGTACAAAAATTGGTTTTGAAAACTAAGCCAATTAGGGCAAAGGGAGTTTTTCAGGGGAGTTGCTTTGCCTCTGCGAGCCCAGGCAAGTCCCAGACTTGTCCTTTGTAGGCCTTTTCACTTTTAGGTTTTGAGGCAGGCCACTAAAGCCTTGAACCCAGAGTCCTTGGAATTGGGTTTTTTCCCCAATTCTGTTAAAGTTATCCCTAAAATAGGCCACTGAGTTATCATGTGACATGAGGTGCCAATCATGAAGTGGTTGTTATCTGAGCACCAAGCCATAACGTGGGGCATGAACAGCAGTGCTATGAAGTAGTGTATACATAATCAGGCCCAAATGGGCCCTGAAGTCCCAAGTAAGTTACATAAAGATGTCACCCAAATGCTCACCATCCTCACAGAATGTCTTATTTACCACCATAGTATTCCACACAGCATTGATTCTGATCAAGAAACATACTTCCCAACAAATTGGGACAAATCTAGCTTGATAGAATAGTGGAGTGGCCTTTTAAAGTCTCTTTGATAGCATCAGCTAAGTGGTAATACCTTTAAAAGCTGGGGAAAGGATCTCTAGAAAGCAGCATATGCTCTGAATCTGCATCCAATATGTAATGCTTTACTATGATAGCCAGGATTCATGGGCCCAGGGAATCAAGCAGTAGAAATGGGAGTGATACTACTTACCATGAGTTCTAGTGACCTACTAGCAAAGTTTTCTTCATCTTCCTGTAACTTCATGCTCTGCTGACTTCATGGTGTTAGTTTCAGATGCTGTAATGCTTCTACTAGAGAACACAACAATGATTCCATTGAAGTAGAAGTTAAAAATCCCACCCAGATACTTTGGGCTTCTCATTCCTCTGAAAAGGAGTTTCAGTGTTGGCTGGGGTGATTTATCCAGACTGCCAAAGAGCAATTAGACTACTACTCTACAGTAGAGGTAAGCAAGAGCATCTGAAGCACAGGGGAACCCTTACGACATGTGTTAGTATTTCCATGCCCTGTAATTAGTGTCAGTAAAAAACTGTGACCCAATTCAGACAAGACTATGAATGGCATAGACATTCAGCAAATAAAGGCTGAGTTGTTCTGCCAGGTAAAGAACCACAACAAGCTAAGGTGCTCACTGAAGACAAAGGGAATACAGAATTGGTAATAGAAGGTAGTTATAAATACCTCTACGACAATATGACCAGTTACAGAAATGAGGATGTGCTTGTCAACATATTTCCTCTTTATTTTGTTAACAATATCATGGTATATATGTATACATATATTAACTACATATCTTCATTTTCTGTCCTCTCTTATTCTATCATGCAACATTAGATGTATCACCTTTATATTGATATTTAAACATTAATTTCACGTGGTAGTATTTAAGCTAGAGAATACCTTGATGTTGTTGTTGTTAGGTGCTATTGAGTCAGGTCCAACTCATAGTGACCCTATATACAACAGAATGAAACACTCCCCAACACTGTGGTATGTCCCACAGTATGTCAGTGCTCCTTTGCTATTCATAGCATTTTCAATGACTGGTTGTTTCAGGATTGCTTCAGGAGTGGATTGCCATGTCCTCCCACAGAGGCTACTTGTTGATGTTGTTGTTGTTAGGTGCTGTTGTGTCCAACTCATAGTGACCCTTATAGGGTTTTCAATGGCTGATTGTTTTTGGCATTGCCTCAGGAGTGGATTGCCATGTCCTCCCATTTTTGCGGGGCTGGAAATCAAACTCAAGACCTCAGACACTGCAGAGCAGTGTTTTACCAACTGAGATAAATCCCAGCCCTTCACAGAGGCTACTTAGAGAAGAGTAAACATCACTCAAGGACTTTACCATCTCTTCTGGTGATGGGGTTCATACATTTTCTATTGTTGTTAGCATAGTTGTATTATGTTAGGCAGAGTAATGATTGTTATTGTATTTGTTTAAGATTAAGAACCATTTAAGAGCACTCAGGAGGCAGAGGCAGGAGTATCACCACAAGTTTGAGGCCAGCGTGGACTACATAGTGAGTTCCAGGCTAGCCTGGGCTACATAATGAGACCTTATCTCAGAAAACAAGGCAAAAAAAAAAGAAGAGTTTAAGGAGATTTGTATAAATGCTAAGTTGATAAGGGGAACGCTTCTGATCATTAATTTTATGCATCAACTTGAATGGGCCAAGATATTCCAATATAACTGGTAAGACATTATTTCTGGCTGTGAGGGTTTTTCCACAAGAGATTAGCATTAGATTGAATTGGTAGATTGAGTAAAGAATACCATCCTCTCTTAATGTGTGTGGGCATCATCTAGTCTGTTGAGAACTTGGATAGAACAAAAAGATAGAGGAAGGGAAAAGTTTTATTCTCTGAGCTGGTACATCTATCTTCTGCCCTCAGATATCAGCACTCTTTGTTCTCAGGCATTTGGACCCAAATTGAATTATACTGCCAGCTTCCCTGGTTCTCCAACTTGCAGATAGCAGATTGTAGAAATTCTTAGCTTCAATAATTGCTACTATAAACAAGCAAACAAACAAATGAACTGTTAGTTCTATTTTTCTGGAGGACTCTGAATAATGCTTTCAATTCTTTGGGTAAATATCCAGGAGTAAATTGTTGGATGATATAATAATTCCATTTTTCATGTTTTGAGAACTCTCCATACTGTTTCTATTGCACTGTCATCATTTACAGTGCTGAATGACTTCAATTTCTCCACAGACTTGCCAACACTTGCTACTATGTGTTTATTTGACAATGGCTATTCTAACAGGTACCCACAGCCATACCACCCCAGAGTCCAATCTCATCAGATCTCAGAAGCTAAGCAGGGTCTGGCCTGATTAGTACTTAGATGAAAGACCACCTGAAAATACCTACTGAGTATGGTAGGGATGGGAGAAATACCAGGAGCACAGTCCCAAAACAGCCAATTATATGATGAAACAACATGAATACATGGGAAAAACAGGGAAATATGACTCATAATTGCATATAATTTTTACAAAATACTAATCAAAGAGTTTCATAAATTATATAAGTTTATGAAACTGTAACCAAAAAATGATGTAATAGGTAAACAATGGAAATAGCAAAAGTCTTACTGCTCTGTACCCCACTAACATTTATTAATTTAAAAAAAAGAAAACCCTATGAATAGCAGAGAAGCACTGACAATGGTGCAGGGGGTGGTACAATGTCAGATAGTGTTTTGTTCTGTTTTACATAGGGTCTCTATGAGTCAGACCCAACTCTAGGGAACCTAACAACAATAAAAATTCTAATAGGCATGAGGTAATACATCTTCATGGTTCTGATTTGCATTTCTCTGATAATTAGTAATGTTGAGCATCTTTTCATATACCCTTTGGCCATTTGCATGTCTTCCTTGTAGAAGTAGCTATGCAAGTTCTTTGTCCACTGAGACTTGTTTTCTGACTTGTTAGTTACTTATAAATTTCTTACTTAATTTCCAAATATTTGAGAAGTTTCCTTCTGTTTTTTATTCATTTTTAGTTCAATTCAATTATGGTCTGAGAATGTTTGAGACTGTAACCTATAATAGGAAATATATACTTGATCTTTGTCCTTGTTCCTGGCATAGAACTCCTAAAACTCTTGTGGTATCTCTGAGATGATACATGCCTTTTTATATGTCAATGATATTATTGATGACTGGAGACTCCTGGAAAGCCTAAGGATGGGGGTCAGTTGCAAGGAGAATCAACCTTGTGATTATAGATTTGCAACTTTTAGCCCCATGTCCTGACCTCCTCAGAGGACAAAGGGCTTCAGATTGAGCTGGTTATCAGTGGTCACTGTTTTAATCAATCATACCTATGTATTGAAGCCTCCAAAAATGTCCAAGAGGACTGGGTTCAGAGGGTTTCCAGATATCTGAACATATGGAGTTGGTAAACACATGATACATCCTGAGAGGGATGGAAGCTATACACCTTTTCCTCCATACTTTGCCCTATGCATTTCTTCTATATGACTGCTCATCTGTATCATTTGTAATGTCTTTTATAACAAACCAATTAGCAGGATCAGTGTGAAAAAGAAGAAGCAAGAATGATCCATGGACAGACAAAAGCCATTTACCCTGTATCATCACCTTCAGCTTCTACATCGTACCACTCTCATCACTGTATCCAAAAGAAAGGCTGAAGGAGATAAAGCCAAGGTGAAAAATGAGCCACAGAGAAGGTCCACAAGGATGTCTGCTAAGCCCTCTCTTCCAAAACCAGAATCCAAGTCTGAAAAGGCCTCTGTAAATAACATAATTTACTCAAAGGATAAAAAGGAAAAGCTGATGCTGGCAAGGATAGTAATAACTCTTCAGAAAATGGAGATGCCGAAACAGATCATGCATAGAAAGCTGAAGAAGCTAGAGACGCCAAGTGAAATGTGTGGATTTTCAATAAGTGTGCATTTCTGATGACTCTATAATTTAAAACACTATTTTTATCAAGTTTCATTAAAATGTAAACTTTTGTTTTAGTTTTTTTAAGCGATGTTAGCACACAGAACACTTCATTACTGTTGGGGGAGAAGGAAGATATGTGACTGATAAAAGGAAGCCAAAGTTGGATATGGAGGAAATATATTTTCCTACTAGCTTTGAGAGACTTCCTGTTGACTCCCAGCAGGAGGGTTCCCTGACTTTTACTTTGATTAGTTGTTTTTCCGATTTTGATACTCCATCCAAGAATGGAGTTTGAAAGTTCCTTTTATTGTTAGTGATTATCTGCCTGTGTCCTGCCTGAAATACTACAATTGTTTATGAAAAATATTTTTAATAAAGCTGGATACAACTTGGCTTGAAAAAAAGGTGTTTTATTTAACTCCTCCACTCAAGTTTATTTCAGCACTGTCCACAACTGGTATGATATGCAATCAAACCAAGTGCTCATCATTGGATTAATGCATAAAGTAAATGTGGCACATATTCATATATAAGTATGTATACACACATACACAGTAGAATATTAGTCAGCCATACAGAAGAATTGAATCATATATATATATATATATATATATATATATATATATATGCCCTTTTTTTATAAGTGTTGGTGTACAGAGTAATAAGACTTATGCTATTTCCATTATGCAACTATCGTATTGCTTTTGGTTACATTTTCATCAACTTACATATTTCACAGAAACTTTTTTGCCAAGAATTTGTATTGTTGTATTGTCTATTTTGAGACTATCCTCTCCCTCTTTATCCTTCCATGTTATTTCCTCTCCCCTTGTGCCTTTCTTCAACCTCTACTCCCCCCTCCCCAGAAAAAAGTTTTAAAGAAAAGAGCAAAAATAAGTAGAGAACTTTCCTGAGTTCTGTGAAATGTACTTGCAAATGATTAAACCCAATGAAGAATAGAAACCCTCAATTTATAGCTGGTTGATCACAATTTTTGAGGCCTAAAAGTGTTCAGAGATGACCTCAAGAACAGGGTTAATGCATTAGACATGAATGATAGAAGACCAGATAAGTTGTGGCATGACATCAAAGATATCATTTATGAGGAAAGCAAAAGGTTATTAAAAAGATATGAAAAAAGGAAAAGACCAAATTACACATCAAAAGACACTCTGAAAGTTGCCCTTGAATGTCCTGCAGCTAGAATAAAAGGAAGACATGATAAAGTTAAGAATCTAGACAGAAGATTCCAAAGGGCAGCTCAAGAAGACAAAATCAAATACTTTAATGATATGTGCAAAGAGCTGGAGACAGAAAACAGGAAAGAACATGCTGTATTTTTTTCAACCTTAAGGAACTGAAGAAAAAATCAAGCTTCTAGTGGCAATAGTGAAAGGTTTTACAGGAAAAATATTAAATGATGCAGGAAACATCAAAAGAACATGGAAGGACTATACAGAGTCATTATACAAAAAAGAATTGGTAGATGAGCAACCATTTCAAAGGCTATATATGATGAGGAACCAATAGCATTGAAGGACAAAGTGGAAGCTCTCTTGAGGGAATTGGTGAAACACAAGGCTCTAGGAATTGATGGAATACCAATAGAGTTGTTTCAACAAACAGATGCAGCATTGGAGGTGCTAGTGTGTTTATGCCAAGAGATTTGGAAAATAGCTATCTGGCCAATTGACTGGACTACCCACTGAGCTAAATCCCAGCCCGGAAGAGATCCATACTTGTGCTTATTCCTAAGAAAGGAGATCCAACTGAATGTGGAAACCATCAAATGATATCATTAATATTACACACAAGCAAAATTTTACAAAGATCATTCAAAAGTGACTGCAGCAGTGTATAGACAGGAAAATGCCAGAAAATCAAGCCAGATTCAGAAGAGGGCAGGGAAACAAGGACATCATTGCTGATGTCAGGTGGATATGAGCCAAAAGCAGAGAATACCAGAAAAGTGTCTATCTATGTTTTATCGACTATGCAAAGGCATCTGACTATGTGAATCATAACAAATTATGGATAACACTGTAAAGAATTGGAATACCAGAGCACTTAATTGTACTCATGAGGAATCTGTACATGGACCAGGAGGCAGTCATTCAAACAATGAGGAAACATTGCTTGGTTTAAAGTTGAGAAAGGTATGCATCAGGGCTATATACTTTTACCATACCTCTTCAATTTCTATGCTGAACAAATAATCCAAGAAGTTGGACTTTGTGGAAAAAGAATGTGGCATCAGGATTGGAGGAAGACTCATTAGCAGCCTGTGTTATGCAGATGACACAACTCTGCTTGCTGAAAGTGAAGAGTATTGGAAACATTTGCTGGTGAAGATCAAAGAACATAGAGTTCACTATGGATTGCAACTCAACATCAACAAAACAAAAATCCTTACAGTCGGATCATAGTGCAACTTCATGATAAATAGAGAAAAGATTGAAGTTGTCCAAGATTTTGCTTTAATTGCCTCTATAATCAACATTCATGGAAGCAGCAGTGAAGAAATAAAAAGATGCATTGCTTTGGGGAAAGCTGTGGCAAAAGATCTCTTTAAAGTATTGAAAAGAAAATATGTCACATTAAAGATGAAGGTGCTCCTGACTCATGCCATGGTATTTTCAGTTGCATCTCATGGTTGTGAAAGCTGGACATTGAACAAGAGAGACAGAAAAAGAATTGATGCTTTTGAATTGTGGTGCTGGAGACGTCTTTTGAATATACCATGGATTGCCAAAAGAACCAACAAATCTGTCCTAGAAGAAGTACAACCAGAGTGCTCCTTGGAAGCAAGAATGGCCAAACTGTGTCTCACATATTTTGGACATGTAGTCAGGAGAGAACAATCCCTGGAGAAGGAAATCATGTTTGGAAGAGTGGCAGGTCAACGCAAAAGAGGAAAACCCTCCACCAGATAGATTGACACAGTGTCTGCAACAATGGACTTAAACATAAATAAGATGGTTTGCCTGGCACAGAATCGGCAAGTGTTTCTATCTGCTGTACATAGGGTCACTATGAGTTGGACTCGACTAGACGGCACCTAACAACAACAACAATGGATTGCCAAAAGAACCAATAGATCTGTCCTACAAGAAGTAGAACCAGAATGCTCCTTGAAAGTAAGGATGGCTAGACTGTATCTTACATATTTTGGACATGTAGTCTGGAGGGATCAATCCCTGTGGAAGAACATCATGTTTGGGGGAGTATCAGGTCAATGAAAAAAAGGAAAACCCTCCACTAGATGGATTGACACAGTGTCTGCAACAATGGGTTTAAAAATAAATAAGATTGTGTGTCTGTTACACAACCAGGGAGTGTTTTGTTCTGCTGTATATAAGGTTGCTATGCATTGTACCCAACTTGATGGCACCTAACAACAAAAGTATTATTACCATCCAAAGTGGAGGGTAGTCTTATGGTCCTGTGCCCTTAACCTATGGACTCCAATTCTAACTCCAGGTAAATAATGTCACTACTAACATAAATTATAAGATACATGATTAGTTTTCCTTGGAATAATTATTTGATGTAGAATGAAGCCCACATACTTCTGGTCACAGAAGTGATCTATATTGACAGTATGGTAGAAGAAGAAACAGCTTGTTTAGTTGGACTTTTCCTATCATACAGAATGTATTTTGTATAGTTTCTATTCCCTTAAATTTTAAAACTTATTTTTTGGTCCAGCATGTGATTTTTTAATGAAGAATATTTATTGTCTTGATATTGTGTACTACGTGTTATAAAATTTCTATTTGGTCAAGTGGGGTGGAGGTATTGCTCATGGAATCTGTTTCTTTATTGATTTTCCGCATGCTTGTTCTGGTCATTACTGAAAAATGAATTTTAAACTCTCCAGGTACTACTGTGAAACTATCTTTCTCCTTTCATGTATATCCATTTTGTCTCATGTATTATGAATCTCCATTGTTAGGCACATACAAATTTTGGATTATATTGAAGAATTGCCATCATTCACCATGTAATAGAACTCTATCTGCTATAATATTATATATTCTGAAGACTACTTAATCCAAAATTAATACAGCTATTTCAGTTTCCATGATCAGTGCTAGCATAGTGTGCCTTTCTTGATCCTTACTTCTAATGCAAACTTTATACCTAAAGAGGATCTCTTGTATACAACAAATTGTTTGGTCTTGCATTTCATTCAATCTGATAATCTATTAATTGTATGTTTAAGTCATTCATATTGCAAGTGGCTAACTAATACAGTTAAATTAAAATTTGTAGTCTTTCTAGTTCTTTACATTTGTCTTTTTTTCTTTTTTTCTTCCTTCATCTGCCTTCTTTAGGATTAATTACTCTTACTAATTGTTTTCACATGCTCTATTGAATTATTATTTGTACTTCATTTTTAAAATTTTACATAGTTGTTCTTGCACTACCAACATCCTTTTGAAATAATCTCAGTCAAATTTTAAGTACTATTATACCAATTATTGTGTGGTGTAAACACTTTCTAGCAGTATATTCCCTATTTCCCCCTCTCATAGCTTACAATATTGTTGTATTACATTTCATTTTACCTAGTATATAAACGTGATATTATTGCTATCATTGCCTGAAATAGCCAATTATGTTTTAAAGTAAATATAGGAAAAATAAGATTGTATTTTATGTTCCTTCCTTCCTTTCTTTCCTTTTTTCATGCATGATACTGGGGAATGAACCCAGGGCATTCCACATGTTAGGCAAGTACACTAACACTGAGCTACAACTCCAGTGGCCTCCCTCTTTTGAGACACGGTTCCCTAAGTTGCCCAGGCTGGTGCTAAATATGGGATCTTCCTGCATCAGCCTCTTTAATAGCTGGGGTTACAGGCATGTGCTGCTACACCCAGCTTATTTGCAATGTTCAACATTTGTTTGTATAGATCCAAGATTTTGACCTATGCCATTTTCCTTTGGACTGAAAACTTTCTTTTAAAATTTTTACAGCCTGCTAGCAATAAATGACCTTACTTTTCACTTGTCTGAGAAAGTATATAATGCTTTTACTTTTGCAGGATATTTTCACATTTTTATAAAATTCTTAGTTAAAGGAGGATTTTTTGGCCCTTTAAACATGTCACTCTCTCATTTTCTGGTTTGCATGATTTCTGAAAAGAAGTCTAACTATTACTATAGTTTCTTTATAAGCAGTGTTCCCCCTTACCATCCACTGGTTATCAAGATCTGTTTTTCTCTTATTCCCCCACATTTGAGAATGATAGTGACTGGATGTGGTTCTATAATGCAATTTATCCTACTTGATGTTTCCTGAACCTCATAGGTCCATGGAAGATTTCTGTCTGGGATTAATTTTGGAAAATTCTGGGCTATTATTTTTAAATACATCCTAAGACTATTCTCCTTTTAGGATTCCAGTTATGTATATGTTAACCCATCTGATATTATGCACCAGATGTTGGAAGCTCTGTTTTTTCTCTTTATTCTCTTTATTCTTTTAGTATTTCCATTTACAAAATACTTAATGACATTTCATAAAGTTCATCAATTTTTGCTTGGCTGTTTTAAGTCTATAGGTAACCTCGTTGGATCATATTTCATTTTGCTATTATGTTTCTTTTTTATTTCTGCTATTACCATTTGATTCATTTTCATTTCTCTGCTAAAACACTTTTCTGATCTTGCATTGTCTCTAATTTTCTAATCAAACAGTTTGGCATATTAAACACAGCTATTAGCAATCACTTGTATGGTAATTCCCACTTGTGTTTCATAGTTAGATTTGGCAATGCTGGTTGTTTTTCTCTTCAGAGTGTGAGTTTTTTCTATACTTCAAACTTTTATTAAAATAAAAACATGTATAGGACAGTAGATGCAACATAAATATTACTTTTATTCTTGAGAATGAATATGACTTTCATTTTCTCCAGCTTTATTATAGAGGGTTGTTAATATAGTCAGACATCAGATTGCTTGGAAGTTTGTTGTTGTGAGGGTTATGCTACATGAACCAGATATTTAAAATTAGTAAATGGATACCTTGTTTTTCTCCCCTCTATCTCCTTTGCATCTTCCCTTTTTGTTGTCCCCATGAGAAAGGATCACTTGCTGTCCTCTCCTTTAGTCTCTACTGTTGTATTTATTCAAGGCTTATTACCATGGTAGCAGAGAAGGAGGAGGTGATGCTTTCTGATATTGTGATTAAACTTCAGTCTTAGGTAGGTAGTATAGACCGGGGACAACAGAAAAAGGCCTTTATAAGTGCCCCTACCCCTAGTCCAGAGGGCATGCTGAACCCCGAATTTCCTTCTCCCGGTAGTGCTTTTTCTCTTGTTCCATATTATTATCCAGCCAGGTATGATTCCACCAGAGCCTTCAGGTCAAAGATTTGATACTAATTCCACTATAGATTAAGACTTTTGTAAAGGAAATAATAGGGAAGATATGGCTGCAGGGGAAGTGGCAGGGGCCACTCTTTCTCAGCAGGCTCTAAGGGAGCTTTTTCAAAGGATCTTGCCATATATTTTTGTGGGCATCTAGTGGGATTCTTTGAGGAATGTTCAGAAGTTGGTGTGAAACCTCTCCAGGCATGCTATAATTCTGATGGTAGCCCAAACTCAGCCTTTAGAAATTTCTTGAAACTTTCTAATTGAACTTCCTTTTTGGTTTATATGGCGTCCAGGTAGAGTGCCAGCCAGGAAAGTAAATGCTCAGGTCCTCTTTCCATCTGCAAAATGTACCTGTCTTTCACTAAATTTTATATTGGACGATTTCTATGAGGTATTATTTCTCTTTAGGTTTCTAAAACAATCATTAATTTCCCATTTTCTATCACTTTTCTGTTATGTGTAAAAATGATGTTCCTTCCAACTCTGGATATTTCTAGACTTAGGCCAGAAGTACTCAAGAAAATATGTTAATAGATACATGTTATTGGATCGATGGGAAATTCACATGAAAAGATATTTGGTTCTGGAACCCCATCAAAATTCATATACATCCTTATCTTGTTACTCCTCACTGTTTTGGCCACCTGTAGATGGAAGACTAGGTAGCCACTCTACATGCTGTCAGAGGTTTTACTGTTTGTTCACTACTCCAGCAAAGAGTAGTGAAAAAAAATTTTGGCCTCTTATTCTGACACTTTTTCCACCATTGCTCAAATTCATCACATAATTATGACGGTTACTTGCTGCAGCCCAGATGCAGCCTAGATAGAATCCAGGGTTTCCCAAAGGCAGATGAGGAGTAGGTGATAGGTAACAAACACAGCAGCTTGGAGGCCCTGTGACCTTGTTCCATTTATTTCCAGGTGACTTAGCCTTTTTATACAGAATTACAATTCACTAAATCTTATGAAAGGTCAGAAAAAAGACAAGGAAGTTGGTAGCATTGATGGATTACATCAAGGTTTTGTTAAAAATCTCTTGATTAATTTATCACATGAGTGTTATGTTGGTAATCAAAGTAAAAGATGTACTCAGAGACAAATTGTGTTTTACTTCAAAGAGATAAACGAAGATGATCTGAGCACCTACATATCCTGTGTCTAATTTAATTAACTATTCTTAACTTTATGCAGGATTTAGGGGCAGTTAACTGTTACCTGTGTGTCACCCCACTGAGTCCATTTGTTATGACAAATGGATGCTTTATCTTATCAGAATGGTTTGCTTACTGTAGAGCTGTCGGTACAAAGGCTTTAGTTTGTATTGACTTAAGGAGAATACACTGTTGGAAGTCATTCAGGAATTCCTCTAGAGAAAGCCTGCTAGGGCTTCTCAACTCCCAATTTGAATCAGCACTGCTCACAGAGCCAGAAGATTTTATATGACCAATTTAAGAAAAAGAAAAGATGGGGTTCCAAGTCCCTATCCATGAAGACACCTTGTGGAGGTACTATTATCTTTTTGTGCCTGCAGCTGTAGCCCTGCAGCATCCGATCCCGTCAGATCTCAGAAGCTAAGCAGGGTCGGGCCTGGTTAGTACCTGGATGGGAGACGGCCTGGGAACACCAGAAGCTGTAGGCTTGGGAGAAGGACCTGGCAACCCCCTCCCAAAAATCAATCTGCCATTGAAAACCCTATGAACAGCAGAGAAGCACTGACAATAGTGTTTCCCTGTTGTACAGAGGGTCGCTATGAGTCGGATACCGACTCGATGACACCTAACAACAACAACAATTATCTTTTCAGAAGACTTTCCCTCCGAGGCTGGGAATACTCCTCCCCTTTCGGTGGATTTTCCTTCCAATGCCTTTATTAAAGATACTCTTCCTCATGTGGGGACTCTGTCTACCCATCATGAGTGGTTCTGGACTCGGCAGTTACTGATCTCTGTTCACTAAGTAAAGTGCTGGTGCTTTCTTACCTGCAGCCATTGCACTGTGACATCAGATCTCAGAAGCTAAACAGTCTCAGCCTGGTTAGTACTTGGATAGGAGACTGCCTGGGAACACCAGGTGCTGTAGGCTTGGAAGAAGGACCCAGCAACCCACCCCCACAAATCAGTCTGCCATTGAAAACCCTATGAATACCAAAGAAGCACTGACAATAGTATTTCACCTGTTGTACATAGGGTCACGATGAGTCAGATACTGACTCCACAGTACCTAACGAAAACAACAACAGTTCTGGCGCTTTCAGTAGGATAACTACAACCTTATATTTATTTTCTCTATGGAAATTAGTTTAATAATGCCATCTCTAATGGATTAATTCTGATAAACAGTATTTTCCTAAGTAATTATATATCAGCTATATTTCAATTTTATATGCATAGATCAATAGAAAGAAATATTTATGATTTTTTAAAAAGGGATATTTTGGAAAGAGCAATGCAGGAGGCTTCATAATACTAACAACAAATTTCATTATAGGGCCATAGTAACAAAAACAGCTTGATACTGACACAAAAAGCAGCATGAACATCAATGAACTGAAAGACCCAGAAATAAATGCACACAGCTACAGCCACCTAATTTTTGACAAAGGTGCTAAAAACATACATTGGAGAAAACACAGCCTCTTCAACCAACCATACTGAGAAAACTGGATATTCACATGTAGAGGAATAAAAGTAGATCCGTATCTCTCACCTTGTACAAAAATCAATTCAAAATGGATCAAAGATCTTAATGTAAAGCCAGAAACTTTGAAGTGACTACAAAAAAATGTAGGGAGCATACTTTAACACATAGGCAGAGGGAAGCACTTTTTAAAAAGAACTCAAATAGCCCAGAAAATAGTACCAAGAACTGACAAATAGGATAACATGAAATTAAAAAGCTTTGGCACAGCAAAGGAAACAATCAGTAGAGGAAAGGGAGAGCCCACTGAATGGGAGAAAATATTTCCAACTATAAATATGACAGAGGATCTAGGACATACAAGGTATTCAAAAATAAATACCAAAACACAAATAATCTAATCAGTAAGCGGGCAATGGAACTGAGCAAACAGTTCTCAAAAGAGGAAATACAAATGTCAATAAGCACACAAAAATATTAAAAATCTTTACCCATCAAGGAAATGCAAATCAAAACAACATTGAAACTCCATCTCACCCCAGTCAGAATGACTGTTGTTGTTACGTGCCATCGAGTTGTGTCCAACTCATAGCGACCCTCATAGGGTTTTCAATGGCAGATTGTTTCAGGATTGCCTTGGGAGTGTGTTACCATGTCCTTCTCCCATTTTTGAGGTACTGGGAATTGAACTCGGGACCTCAGAGACTGCAGTGCAGCGCTCTACCTACTGAGCTAAATCCTAGCCCATCAGAGTGACCAGCATCAACAAAACAAATAAGAATAAGTGCTGGCAAGGAGCAGAGAGAAAGGAACACTTTTGCACTGCTGATGATACTCTAAATTAGTTCAGTCATTATGGAAATCAGTATGAAGATACCTCAAAAAACTAAAAATAGGACTGCCACATGATCCAGCTATGCCACCTCTAGGAATATACCCAAAGGAAGATAAATCATCATACCACAGGGACACCTGTTCTTCCATGATTATAGCAGCACTCTTCACAATTGCAAGGGTATGAAATCATCCCAGATGTCTATCAACAGATGATTGGATTTTAAAAATGTATTATATATACACAATGGAATATCATTCAGCTATAAAGAATGAAATTACACAATTTGCATGAAAATGTATAGAACTGGAGAACATTGTTTTAAGCAAAATAACCCATACTCAGAAAAATATGACATATACCACATGTTTTCTCACATCTGCAGAAGCTGTATCTACTTTAAAAGGGATATATATGTGTGTGTGTGTATGCACATGCGTGCTTCTAAGATTGTAAAATGCAAAGATACTTACCTGGAGGGAGCAGGGTATTAGTCAGAGGGGAGGGGTAGAAACATAAGGGGATACAAAGGGAAATGTTGTTGTTGCTGCTGCTGTTGTTGTTGTTGTTAGGTACCTTCAGGTCAGTACCTGACTCATAGCGACTCTATGTACAACAGTGAAACACTATTGTCACTGCTTCTGTACTATTCATAGAGTTTTCAATGGCTGATTGTTTTGGGGAGTGGGTTGCTGGATCCTTCTCCCAAGCCTACAGCACCTGGTGTTCCTAGGTAGTCTCCCATCCAAATACTAACTAGGCCCAACCTTGCTTAGCTTCTGAGATCAGAAAGATCAGATGCCACAATGGTATGGCTGCAAGTAAAGAGGGAAATAAAAAGTGCAAAGTACATGAAGCAATTGTATGTCAATCTCATAATGAAACTCATTATACTGTATGAAAATTAAATTGTTAAAGAAGCAAAAAATAAAATAATAAAATAAAAGGTAAAATAAAATAAAAATACTACTATTTTGCTGTTCTTATCCCTTAAAATATCATAGATTATACATTCATAATTTCTGTCTTTATTAATGAAGTTAGCTAGTTTTTTGTACTTTGTTATTACTTCTAA
>VMDO01029453.1:0-22620 GCA_007922755.1 Pedetes capensis | reverse complement strand
ACACGCTCTGTGTTTCTCAAGCTTAAGGAAGTGAAGAAAAAATTCAAGCCTCGAGTGGCAGTAGTGAAAGATTCTACAGGGAAAATATTAAATGATGCAGGAAACATCAAAAGAAGATGGGAAGAATACACAGAGTCATTATACAAGAAAGAATTGGTAGATGACCAACCATTCCAAGAGGTTACATATGAAGAGGAACTAATGGTATTAAAGGACGAAGTGGAAGTTGCCTTGGAAGAATGGCGAAACACAAGGCTCCAGGAATTGATGGGACACCAACAGAGATGTTTCAACAAACAGATGCAGCACTGGAGGTGTTAACATGTTTATGCCAACGGATTTGGAAAACAGCTACTTGGCCAACTGACTGGAAGAGATCCGTATTTGTGCCTATTCCCAAAAAAGGGGATCCAACTGAATGTGCAAACTATCAGACAATATCATTAATATCACACACCAGCAAAATTCTACTAAAGATCATTCAGAAGTGACTGCAGCAGTATATAGACAGGGAATTACCAGAAAATCAAGCGGGATTCAGAAGAGGGCGGGGAACCAGGGACATCATTGCTGATGTCAGGTGGATATTAGCTGACAGCAGAGAATATCAGAAAGATGTCTATCTATGTTTGGTTGACTATGCAAAGGCATTTGATTGTGTGGATCATAACAAATTATGGATAACACTTCGGAAAATGGGAATACCAGAACACCTAATTGTGCTCATGAGAAATCTGTACATGAACCAGGAGGCAGTTGTTCAAATAGAACAAGGAAACACTGAGTGGTTTAAAGTTGAGAAAGGTGTGCGTCAGGGCTATATACTTTCACCCTATCTCTTCAATTTATACACTGAGCAAATAATCCGAGAAGCTGGACTTTATGAGGAAGAACGTGGCATCAAGATTGGAGGAAGACTCATTAACAACATGCGTTATGCAGATGACACAACTCTGCTTGCTGAAAGTGAAGAGGATTTAAAACACTTACTGATGAAGATCAAAGATCATAGCCTTCAATACGGGTTATGACTAAACATCAACAAAACAAAAATCCTTACAACTGGGTCAGTATGCAACTTCACAATAAATGGAGAAAAGATTGAGGTTGTCCAAGATTTTGCTTTGCTTGGCTCTATAGTCAGCACCCAAGAAAGCAGCAGTCAAAAAATCGAAAGACGCATTGCTCTAGGAAAAGCTGTGGCAAAAGATCTCTTTAGAGTATTGAAAAGCAAAGATGTCACATTGAAGACAAAGGTGTGTCTGACTCATGCCATGGTATTTTCAGTGGCATCATATGGTTGTGAAAGCTGGACATTGAACAAAGGAGACAGGAAAAGAATTGATGCTTTTGAATTGTGGTGCTGGAGACCTCTATTGAATATACCATGGACTGCCAAAAGAACCAACAGATCTGTCCTAGAAGAAGTGCAACCAGAGTGCTCCTTGGAAGCAAGAATGGCCAGACTGCATCTTACATATTTCGGACATGTAGTCAGGAGAGATTAATCCCTGGAGAAGGACATCATGTTTGGGAGAGTGGCAGGTCAACGCAAAAGAGGAAAACCCTCCACCAGATGGACTGACACAGTGCAACAATGGGCTTCAACATAAATAAGATCGTTTGCCTGGCACAGAATCGGCAAGTGTTTCGATCTGCTGTACATAGGGTTGCTATGAGTCGGACTCAACTCAACAGCACCTAACAACAACAACAACATCATCACCATCATCATGTATTCGTTTGGAGTTCCTAAGACAAGTATTTGGGTACACGTAGTTTATTAACCAATCATTTATGTGACAAGGAAGTGAGGAGTGCTGGGAAGAGAGGAAAAAGTGTGATGAGAAATGTGTTAGTCAGCTTTCCATTATTACAACAAAACATCTGAGACAATCAACTTAGAAAGAAGAAAGGTTTATTTTGAGTCAGAGTTTCAGGAGCCTCAGTCCATGGTCAGTTGGCCACATTGCTTTTGGGCTTGCAGTGAGGGAGAGCTTGTGGTGGAGCAAGCTGCTGACCTCATCGTGGCCAGCAAGCAAAAAGAAGGCAAGAGATCAGAGTCCCACAGGTCCGTTTGAGGGCTCGCCATTATTTACCTGGACCTCCCACTAGGTACCTCCTCTTAAAGCTTTCAACTTTTCCCAATAGACAAACAGGCCAGGGACAACACTTTTAGTTTTATTTATTTTTAAAAAATTTTGAGGTACTCAGGGCAGAACCCAGAGTCTTGCTAGGCAAGTGCTCTACCACTAAACTATACTCCCACCTCCATTTTTATTTTTTTATTTTGAGTCAGAATCTTGCTAAGTTGCACAGGCAGCCTCTGGTCTTGAACTCATGATGCTTCTCCCTCAGTCTCCCAAAGTCACTGGGATTGTAGGTGTGTGCCACCACGCCCAGTGGGACCACACCTTTAGTATAGGGGACTTTGAAGGATATTCCAGACTCAAACTACATCAAGCAGGCTATGCTCTTTCCTAGTGGGGTCCCTTTGAGACTGTAGAATGCACCTTATAATTGACACTAGTCCTCCAATGCCCACTCCTCAAAGATTAAAGTTGCTCTTGGGGGTTTTCACTCATGGGCACTCTCAGCCTGCCTGGTACATAGACTAAGCACTCCTGCAGACAGAGAGATCCCACAGGAAAAGAGAGTCAGGCGCCACAGGTGATCTCAGGAGTGGGTTGAGGGGATGTGGCATCTAACATGGTGTTCTAATGGGGTAAGACATTCCAAAAGAAACTCTCTGTTTCCCGTTGAAGCAGTACTTAGGCATTGTGTAATGCTTGTTGTCCTACCGATCAGCTCCCAAGCTTATCTCACGAAGCTCACTCACACCACATAAGCAGCCTGCCTCTCTTTTTCCTTCTACAGGGCTGGGCTCATGCCTTTGGGGTTCCTGCTCTTCCCATTTCCTAGCCCATTCTCCATGGTTCTTTGGAGACAAACTCCACAGATCTCTTTTTGACATAAAGATAAAAGATGTCTGACAGGAACATGCCTGGTTGTGGATCATGGCATCCTGTGCCCTTAAGGAACATTACTACTTGGTGACAACCCTAGAGGTAAATATTTTTCCAAATTCCAGTTGTCAGATAGTTCCAGTGGATGATACTTCTACAGGAGAAAGATGTCGCTTGGACTTGCTAGAGTGCTGTGGGTAACAGACAGTCCAGGTTTCCTGGCTCCAATTGGGATTTATTGCCTCCAGGAACCTAAGACACCTTTGATAAGATTTGATGTTTGATTAACATGAGGAAGCTTTACGAAACACATAGGCCTCAGAAACAACTGGGAGTAGGTTCTTTAATGCCTCTGCTTCTCTGTGTCAACTCAGTCTGCTTGCAGGTCTGTTTTCTCCACATGTCAGACCACAGCTGCTGGCTGGGAGATCACAGTGTTGTATCCCAGAGCTCCAGTTGCTAGAAAAGTCTAAACTAACCCTTTTGGGTCCAAGTCAAAATCATGGAGAGCAGCTCAGGGACTCAGCTTGGGTCAAGTGCCCTGGGCTGGACCCTCCCACAGGGATCCTGCCTCAGGAAGAGAGGGCATTCTTTGGAGAATGAGGTGGTGATGCTTGGCAGGGGGAAGTAATGCATAAGAGAAGGAAAAACAGTATCAGAATCAAGAAAAATACACTTTTATATTGTCCAAATGAAATGAGGCCTGCGTTCAAATGGACAGGCTACAAAACCAAATCAATTTTCTAAGTTCTGTGGTTTATTTCTCATTCACATAATATTCCAGGTGGGTAGGATGATTCTCCTCAATACTGTAGCAACACCGTCTAGGACACAAGGTTGCCACAGTGTGGAAAGGAGAGGAAGAAAGTTTATCAACTCTATGCCTTAGGCCCAGAAGTGACACATATCACTTCTTCCTGGTTCTCAGGCCAGGCCTCATTTAAGAGCCCCAACCCAACTGCAAAGGAGCTGGGAAACATGGGGAGCACATGAGTATTTGGTGAGTGCTAATTTTATCAAGGCTGCAGCTATAGCACTGTGGTGTCAGATCTTGGAAGCTAAGCAGGGTCAGGCTTGATTAGTACTTGGATAGGAGACCACCTGGGAGCACCAGATACTGTAGGCTTGGGAGAAGGACTCGGCAACCCACTCCCAAAAATCGATCTGCCATTGAAAACCCTATGAATAGCAGAGAAGCACTGACAATAGTGTTTCGCTGGTTGTACTTAGGGGCGCTATGAGTTGGACACTGAATTGATGGCACCTAACAATAACAACAATTTTATCAAAAATCCATCATTTCTCCTCAACAATCAAATACAACAGGAATAGTCAGAGGACATTGGTGTCTTGAAGGATGCTTCTGGGTGGGTAACTGAAGGGAAGATGGTTCCAGTGTGGTGGAACACAATGTAAAAGTTGTAGCTGGAGAACTGAATTGGGACAGGACCGCAAAAGGCCTTGAATGTTTAGCTGAGAACATTAATATGTAAGAATGGATAAGTAAATACTACTGAAAGCTTCTCAGCCAGAGACTAACATGAACAAGGTGAAATTTTCTGAAAGATTAATTTGGCAGTGACAGGTAGCTTGGCTTATATAAGTCTGTGCACAGTCTAATTGAGAACATTCAGTTGACCTTAAAACATCCTTTGGAGGACTTCTATTTCTGGGAAAATGGCAGGCTAGATAGCCTGAAAAAATATTCCATTATAAAACAAGTCAGATATAAGGAGAAAGAATCCAGATGGCTCTAGAGGTTTATTTCCTCTCCCATTTCTGTAGTTTAGCAAGAAGCTGCCCCAGCAGAGCTGTGTTAGCTCAGCAAAAGGACAGCTTTGCCAGGGGCTGAAATCCAGAGGCTCCTCCCTTAGAACAAGCCAGTTTCATTGGCCAGGAAGTTCTTATTGTCATGGTCTAATTTTTTGGTAAATTTGATGTACCTTGCCCTAGTGTACTGATCTACAGGATAGCCAGAGGATGGGGGACCATGCCCTCTGCTGATTTGACATTACATTTACACCACATGTCACGAGTGATTGTACATTTGTGTCCTTTACACAGTCAACATCTTTTTCCATTATGTCCAATGTGGGAAATACTCAGAAGTCAAAAGTTGAATGTCACAAACTGAGAGAAGATTCTTGGAACCAACAAAGAGTTAGCATTCAGAATATGTGAATGACTTAAAAATTGGTAAGGAGAAGACATAAAATCCCATGGGAGATACAGACAAGAGACAAGAACAGGCAATATACAGAAGAAAATGGTTGCAATGTATGAAAACCTCATTAGTAAATCAGAGAAATAGAAAATTAAAAGTACAACAATAATTTCATATTTTATATTGGGAGGAAATTTAAAGTCTGGCAATCTCCTGTATGTACTACATCTCAGAACAACCAAATAACTGATGTGGAAAAAATTCTCTTTAGAGTAATACTCTAACTAATATATGAAAAAGGAATGTTAGACTCACAATTTTGCAACCACCAATGAAATAGTGAAATAAGCATTAACTATCCATGATTGCTGTGTTTACAGACAAAACACAAACAACCAAATATTGTGTGGCTTCTGGTGAAAAAAAGCACCACCACTTAGGAAAAGCTTTGGTTGGAAATTTGATCCTAAATCTGATCAAGCCTCTGGATCTAATAAACACGTTCCAGGAAATATAGGGAACAGAGGGACATGTTAGACAGCACCATGAGACTGTACTAAATAAAACCCAGGCTGCAGGAAATGGCAAAAAAAATTGAGGGAACAAAGCAGGAGGGCAGGAATAGTTTTCGTCTTTGGGTTTTTTTGTGGTACTGGGTTGAACCCAGGGCCTCGCGCTTGCATGCTTTGGAAGTGCTGGACCACTGAGCTGCCGCCTCCAGCCCATTTTATTTATTCATTTATTTTTCTACTTTTTTTTAGACAGGGTCTCACTAAATTACATAGACTGCCTCTGATCTCGAATTTAAGATCCTCCTGTCTCCGCCTCCTGAGCTGCTGGGATTACAGGCATGCACCACCATGCCCGCCCAGGAATAGTTTTTGTATGGACTCTGATTCTAGTAGACAATAAGACAAACAAACAAAATGTATGTGACAATTGGAGAAATCTGAACACCAAATGGATGTTTTATGACACTGAAGACTTTTCACTAGCTGGGCATGGTGGTGCATGTCTGTAATCCCAGCAGTGAAGCAGGAGGGTCACAAGTTCCAGGACAATCTGGGCTATGTAGTGAGAGTCTGTCACAAATAAACAAACAAAAAGACTTACTGTTAAATTTTAGGCAAGATATTGGTATTGTTCTTGTGTTTTTAAAGTATGATTCAAAGGAAGCTTCTGACGAAACTGGAAATAGTCTAAATCTTGATCTGAGTGGTAGTTTTACAGCAATGGACATGTGAATAAGTGTCACCATTCAGGACTGGAGAGGTAGAAGCTCAGTGATATGGTGCTTGCTGAGCATGCATGAGGCCCTGTGTTCCATCCCTAGCAGCACAAATAAAATAATTCACCATTCAATGGGCAGCCTTTTCCTCCTCCTCCTCCTCCTCTTCCCCCCCCCCCTCCTCCTCCTTCCTCTTCCTCTTCCTCTTCCTCTTCTTCTTCTTCTTCTTCTTCTTCTTCTTCTTCTTCTTCTTCTTTTCCTTCTCCTTCTTCTTCTCCTTCTTCTTTCTTCCTCTTCTTGTTTTTGCAGTCCTGGGGTTGCACATAGCACCTCGTGCTTGCATCCTTTGCAAGTGCTGTACCACTGAGCTGCACACCTAGCCCGTTTTTTTTTTTTTTTTAACTTTTTGAGACAGGGTCTAGCTAAATTACTCAGACTGCCTCTGGTCTCAAACTTGTGATCTTCCTGCCTCTGTCTCTTGAGTTGCTGGGATTACAGGCATGCACCATGGTGCCCGGCTAGCAGCCCTCTTAAGATTTGTGCATGTTACTGTAATTTTGCCTCAGTTTTTAAAAGGCAGAGTCCTTATTTCTGAGGGCTACAATCTACAGTGTTTACATATGAAGTGATATAATGTTTGGGATTAGCTTTAAAATATTCCAAGAGGTCTATGGAAGATTGGCCATGAGTTGGTAAATGTCAAAGCTGAGTGGTGGTTTATAATATAATTCACATATTGGTTTGAACTTTCCCATAATATAAAGCTTTTTAAAAAAATGCCTGGCAAGATGATGTCAAGGATGTGGAACAACCAAAACCATCCTGCACTGCTGGTGAGAACATTGTAAATTGAACTACAATTTCATTTTCTCTAGTAAATCTGAAGACAGATATGGGCTATGATTCAGCATTTTCACCCTGAGGTTATAACCTAGAGAAAAACTAGCAGGTTGATTATACATGTGCGTACATATAAAAATATTCGTTCAACATTGTTTATAAAAAATGAGAAGAGCCAGGTGTGGTGGCTCACACCTTTAATCCCGGCAACTTGGGATGTGGAGGCAGGAGGATTGCAAGTTTGAGGCTGGAGTCAGCCTTCGTAACCTAGTGAGACCCCGTCTCAAAATGCAAAGTAAAAAATGGGCTGGGGGTACAGCTTAGTTGGCTGGTTGCAAAATTATGTGTGAGGCCCAGGGTTCAACTCCCCAGTACCGTAAATAAATAAATAAAAAGATAAAAGGAAGTATTTGAGTGTGTATCCCAAATTCACGTAGTGGAAACTTAATGAACAGTGTTGAGAAATGGAGCCTTTGCAGAGATATTTGGATCATGTGGGCTCTGCACTCACAAATTGATTAATGCCATTATAAAAGGGTTTGAGGGAGGGAGTTTGGCGTTTTTGTCCTAGTGATGACCTTTCCTGCTGAGGGCACAGCATTCACTCTGAAGGAGGCAGCATCAAGGCACCAGCCTAGAACAAGACAGCAGCCCCCAGCAGACAACCAAACCTGCTGACATCTTGATCTTGAACTTCCCAGCCTCCAGAACAGTGGGGAAATAAATTTCTGTTTTTTAGGTTACCTAGTTTCAGGTACTTTGTTACAGCAGCACAGAGTAAGTCAGAAGGAAATATGTTCACATATCGTTGACAAGAGGATGAATAAATAAATTATAATACATTCACAGAATGGAGTTCCATATAGCCATGTATGACTTATAGCTACATTTATGACCATGAATGAATTTCATGAAGTTAATGAGCAAAAAAATTGCAAATTGTAGGGTAATACTATGTTGTTGTTGTTAGGTGCCATCGAGTCGAGTCCGACTCATAGCGACCCTATGTACAGCAGATCGAAACACTTGCCGATTCTGTGCCAGGGAAACAATCTTATTTATGTTGAAGCCCATTGTTGCAGACACTGTGTCAATCCATCTGGTAGAGGGTTTTCCTCTTTTGCGTTGACCTGCCACTCTTGAAAACATGATGTCTTTCTCTAGGGATTGATCTCTTCTGACTACATGCCCAAAATATGTAAGACACAGTCTGGCCATTCTTGCTTCCAAGGAGCACTCTGGTTGCACTTCTTCTAGGACAGATCTGTTGGTTCTTTTGGCAGTCCATGGTATATTCAATAGACATTTCCAGCACCATAATACAAAAGCATCAATTCTTTTCCTGTCTCTTTTGTTCAACGTCCAGCTTTCACAACCATATGATGCAACTGAAAATATCATGGCATGAGTCAGACGCACCTTCAATGTGACATCTTTGCTTTTCAATACTCTAAAGAGATCTTTTGCCACAGCTTTTCCTAGAGCAATGCGTCTTTCGATTTCTTGACTGCTGCTTCCACAGGTGCTGACTATAGAGCCAAGCAAAGCAAAATCTTGGACAACCTCAATCTTTTCTCCATTTATTGTGAAGTTGCATACTGACCCAGTTGTAAGGATTTTTGTTTTGTTGATGTTTAGTCATAACCCGTATTGAAGGCTATGATCTTTGATCTTCATCAGTAAATGTTTTAAATCCTCTTCACTTTCAGCAAGCAGAGTTGTGTCATCTGCATAATGCAGGTTGTTAATGAGTCTTCCCCCAATCCTGATGGCACATTCTTCCTCATACCTTAATTCAAGCATAATGCCAAACACAAGGTGGAACAATTGAGAAGGGCCCATAGAGTCTTCAAAGGTTCTGACACTATTCTATACCTTAAACTAGGCTATAGATACATGGGTGTTTATTTTAATATGATTTCAAACCCCATCTTTATGTTATAAACAATTGTATATATGCAGAAATATTTTATAGTAAAATTTTTTAAAGCCATGCTTAGTTGCTTTTTCTGAAGCCTTAGGCCTTGACCCATGGGTGATGGTGTGGTATGATACAAAGCATACTGAGCTATCAAGAATTTGGGAGTCCTGAGTTTTAGAACCAGCTATACTGCTATGTAGTCCTGTGACTTTGTACAAATCTTAACTTTCCTTACCTCACATTTCCTTATTTACTAAATGGGCTAATTAGCATTTCCCAACTGTGTTCTTTGGTATACTGGTTTTAAGACATGTTAATAGATACTTTGTGGTAAACCAAAAAAAGGTTTATGATCAAATTATTCTGAGGAAGTCCAGATTAAATAATATTAAGAGAGTCTCTATTGCCGTACATCTCAGAGGCTTCAATATGCAGTTGTGAGTTGTGGATCTCCAAAAGAGGAATACAGAATTTTCAAAAGTAGTTTACATCACTATTATAGCTTGAATATCATTTGGGTTTGTCTCCCAAGGGTTCTTGTGTTGAAATTCAATTCCCATTGTGAAGAATTAAGAAGGTGCAAACTGGAAGCCCGGTATGGTGGCACACGCTTGCAATCTCAGCACTTGAGAGGCTGAGGCTGGAAGATTGTAAGTTCAAGGCCAGCCTGGGATACATAGTGAGAACTTGTCTCAAACCAACAAATAAACAAACACACACAAGAAAAGAAGATGAAACTTAATCAGACTATAGTGTTTAGAGGTGAGACCATAAGAAAGTGATTAAGATTTGGTAAAGTCATCAGAGTTGAGCCCCCATGGTTGAATCCTGGTGGCTTTGTAAGAACAGGGAGAGACCATAGGACATATATTATATAGGCTCTCCATGCCTTTTATAATGTGATGCCTTATACTAGTTGGGGACTGTGCCAGAAAAAAAGCCATCTAGGTATGCAGCCCCTTTACCTTGGACCTCCAGAACTGTGAGCTAAAGCAAATCTGTCTTCTTTACAAGTAGTTGGCCTCAGGTATATTGTTATGTTGTTGTTGTTGTTGTTATGTGCTTTCAAGTCAGTGTCTGATTCAGTGACCCTACTTATAACAGGCAAAACAGTATTGTTAGTGCTTCTCTGCTATTCATAGAGTTTTCAATGATTGATTGTTTTTTGGGAGTGGGTTGCAAGGTCCTTCTCCAAGCCTACAGCACCTGGTTTTCCTAGGCAATCTCCCATCCAAGTACTAACAAGGCCTGACCCTGCTTAGTTTCCGAGATCTGATGGTATTGGACACCACAGTGGTACGGCTGCAGGCAGTGAGGGTATGGAGCAATACAAACTCTCATTCATTGCTGTACGAAATTCAGAATGGGATAGCTGTGACAGTTCCTTACAAAGCTAAACTTACTATTGATATATGACTCAGCAACTATACTTTTAGGGATTTATCCCAGAGAGATGAAACTTTGTACATAAAAATTTGTACTTGTGTGTTAATAGAAGCCTTACTTGTAACAGGCAAACACTGAACTCAATCCAGATGTTCTTTAACAAGTGAATGGTCAGAGAAAAAAACCAAACCAAAACAAAACAAAACCAACCAACCAACCAAAAAACCTGTGGAACAATCATATCATGGAGTACTACCCAGAAATAAAAAGATTGAGCTAAGTGGGGTGTACTGGTGCATTCCTGTAATCTCAGCATTCGGGATGTAGAGGCAGGAGGATCAAGATTTCCAGCAAGCCTGAGCTACACAGGAAGACTCTTCCTCTCTCATTTCTCTCTATCTCTCTGCCTCTGCCTCTGTCTCTGTCTCTCTCACACAGACATGCACACACAAAAGAAATGACAACTTAGATGAATGACAACTTAGATGAATGTCCAGGGAATTACACTGAATGAAAAATGTCCCAAAAGATTGCATACTAGAAGATTTAATTTATGAAACATTTTTAAATGTTAGAATTTTAGAGCTGGGGGACAGATGGATGCCAGGGTAAAGAATTTCAAGCTGTTGATAAGGTGGGGAAGGAAGAAGGTGGATGTGTATATAAAAAGTACAACACCAAGGGGACACTTGTGATGCTGGAACTGTCTCTTGTCTCTGTTCATGGATTTACAGACCTACATGTGTGATAGCATTGTATAGAATTTAACAAGCAGTGACACATATCTGTACAAATGAGTATCAGTAAAATTGGGGCCATCCGAATATCAGTGGATTATAGCAATGCTGGTTACTTGGTTGTGATATTATACTATAGTTTGCAGAATGTTACCATTAAGAGAAATTAGGTAAAGGATAAAGGGGTCTCTGTATCATTTTTGCAATTGCATGTAAATCTATAATTATTAGAATAAAAATTTCAAGAAAGAATGTGTAACTACATAGATCCATGGTCAATAGCAAGAAGGATGATTCTGCAATTTGCTTAGAAGAGTAAATGAGAGTATACAAAGAGAAGACAAAGGAAGTGTGGAGGGAGCATTAAGAGTAAAAAAGGAATAGTGATAGTATAAGAAAGGGCCTGACAACTCTGCTGATGTTTAGGAGTGTGCATGTATTAAGCAGCTGAAAAATATCCTCTTTACACACTCTCTACATCCAGTTTCTCACTCTTAGAGCAGGTGCCTGTTAGTAATATTACAGGTATGGTGCTCTAAATGAGCCTGGGTCAAATTTGATGGCATCCTCTTTATTTTATGATGGACATATCTGATTCCTTGGTGTTTAATGTACAACTCCAGCAGTTTTAAACATTTCTGGAGACAATCTATTTTTGATTTGTCTAGTGAAATCCTATAACTTCAGGTTTTCCTTCTACTCCTTTGAGTTTGTGCTTCTTGACATACCTGGTTTACCTTGAAAATTGTCCAGGGTTTCATAAATATATCTATACAAGGAGTGATGAAAGAATAATTCCTCCTATTTCTTATCTGTTGGGGATTTTTAAAATTAGATCTCTCAACTAGGGTCCCTCATAACAGCCTGAGGGGCTGACCCTAGTTGACCCCAGGGCTCATCTCACTCACTCAAACCAGCCCCTTCCATCGAGTGAGCAAAGATGGCCCCCGGCCAGCCTGACCTGCTCTAACCACCCTAATTTTGATTGGCTCCCCTCAGCATTTTCAGGTAATAACTGTCCCCACCTGGCAGGTATGTCAGTTTACCCACTGTACCTGTCAGGTGTGTGCTCTGATTGGCTGAGCCCCACCATGTGACCCCTCCAGGACCCTATAAAAGTAGGGCTCCTGGACCCCATTTTCACCCTGTAGACCCTACTGATCCTGACCTCTCTGACCGTCTCCTGAACCTCATCACCTGGACCAGCGCTCCCTACTCCAGCAAGACCTTCTAGCAAGCTGACGAGATCAAGCCCAGGGGCCCCGAAGAGCCGAAGGATTCTAGCAAGCCACAAAAAGCCTCCCAATTCCTCCCATCCTTGGGAAGGAGGGAGGTAAAGAAGGCGAGCCTCGAGAGTCAAGACCATCAGACCTCCACAGGACACCAGCAGCTGTGGCTGTGCCTTTAAGGCTGAGCTGTACCAGCACTTAGCCTGCAGCATTCCATGCTTCAGGCCTAGAGCCAGCACTTAAAGAGATAGAGCTCTGCTCTATAGGGGCTGCTTGCTCCCTGCTCTCCATCAGGGGAGCACCCTAATAAACCTTACCTACCCTTGTTGTACCATCAGAAGATCTCCCAAGGTCCTTCTTTCATGACTCCGGCCATTTGTTATGTTGAGGGTTTGGCCCTAATCTTAGCCGGGCTAGAGCTAAAAACCCAACACTTATCTTTCTTGTCAGTGATCAAGTGTTTGCCCAAAATTATTCTTTGATCTTGCTGAATCACTCATTTCTACTTCTGAAATTATGTAAAGACCAATGATTGGAAGGTAATTAGATGTAGCTTTGTAGCAAAGTGATGGGTTCCCCAGCTGGCCTGTGTTGCATGATCGGTAGCCTTGTTAAAAATATCAAATGGGGTCTACCTCCCCGTGCTTAAGAACAATAACTCACTTCATCCTATCAACAACTCTGTGGAGTAGGCTACCATTATTATTCTAAATTTGTAGATGGAGAAAATGAAGTACAGAGAAGTCAAGTGACTTGCCCACACCCACACATAGTGAGCTGAGGAGCTGGGACTTGAACTCAGGCCCTCAGTCTTCAGAGTTTCTACTCTGAATTTTACGACTGTCCTACTTCCTGAATCAGAATCTCTTTTTAATTTTTTTAGAATGAATTAGAATCTCTTTGTTGTTGTTAGGTGCCGTCAAGTCGGTATCCGACTCATAGCGATCCTCATAGGGGTTTCAATGGCTGACTGTTTCGGGATTGCCTTGGGAGTGGATTGCCAGACCCTTCTCCCATTTTTGCAGTGCTGGGAATTGAACTCAGGACCTCAGAGACTACAGCGCAGCACTCTACCAACTGAGCTAAATCCCAGCCCCTCGAATCTCTTAGTGGTGGATATCTGAGTACCTCTTATTTTATAAAATGGACACATCTCTACAGATGATGGAGTACCAGGTTTGGGATGCCTAGGTTCAAAGCACTCCCCACGTGTCTGTCAGCTTGTTATGCTATGGGGGCTTCCATGTTGCTGTGATGCTGAAGGCTATACCACTAATATTTCAGATACCAACAGGGCAACACATGGTGGATAGGTTTCAGATGAGTTTCCGGACTAAGACAGACTAGGGAGAAGGACCTGGCAGCCGACTTGTGAAACAATTAGCCACTGAAAACCCTACGAATAGCAGAAACGCACTGTCAAATATAGTGCTGGAAAATGAGCCCCCAGGCTGGAAAGCATTCAAGAGATGTCAAGGGAAGAGTTGCCTCCTCAAAATAGAGTTGACCTTTTGATGGGAATGGAGCAGAGCCCCTGGGGAGCTCCATTTGCTAATGTGGCAGGACTCAAAATGAGAAGAAACACAGTGACTGGAAAAATGGGCTCAAGCTGGGTGCGGTGGCGCACACCTGTAATCCTAGTGGCTTGGGAGGTGGAGGCAGGAGGATCACAAGTTTGAGACCAGAGGCAGTCTGCGTAACTTAGCAAGACCCTGTCTCAAAAAGTAAAAAAATGGGCTGAGGGTGCGGCTCAGTGGTCCAGCACTTGCAGAACATGCAGGCGTGAGGCCATGGGTTCAACTCCCAGTACTGAAAAAAAAAAAAAAAAGGCTCAAACATAAAAAAGAACCTGCGCATGACACAGTGTCGGGTAGAGTTTCTTTCTGTTATACATAGGGTTGCTATGATTCAGACCCAACTCAACAGCACCTAACAACACAACAGGTTAAAAGCCATTCTGAAGAAGTAGCGGTAATTCATTAGCAGGAAGAAAAGAGGCCTAAGTGGCTGAGGAGGACATTTCCATGCACCAATAAAAGTCGTAATCCTGACTCCCAGGCTCCATCCACAGCAGCCTCCAGAAACAGCAGGCCTTCCTCAGGAGTCTCTTAGCCTTGCATCTTTCCTTCTCCGTTCATCTGTCCCTGATGACTTCACACTCAGCTGCAAAGTAGAAACTGGCAAAGACCCTTGATGATTCACAGGCACCATCACTTCCTGGAGTTAGAAAACTGGCAGAATTCTCTAGCTGGTGAAATTTCTTCAGGGAATTCATTCTCTCTCTCGCTCGCTCTTAAATTTTAAATTTTTTCTTTTTAGGACTCCTCTCCATCTCCCAAACTCGACCTGAATGCCAGAATTGCAAATGATGTCGATGGTATGCTGGAAGAGCTGGGTGTTAGCAGGGATGGTGTCCTGATCTTGGGGGCTCCCTGCAGCTCACAATGGACAGGGAAATAGGGGTCCAGCAGCTGGAAACACTCTCTCAAGCCCATGTGCTGGAGGTGGATGCTGGAGAGCAGAGGAAGGCGCTTATGCTGAGTCAGGAGTCATGGGCTCCCGACCCACAGACCTGGTTGTTTTCAATAGATAGCATCTATCATGGATAAGCGTTTTACCTGTAATTTCAGTCTTACAACTGCCCTTCAAGGCAAAGAGCATTATCCTTATTATCTTGAGGAGGAAATTGAGGCTTTGAGAAGATCACTTGCCCCAGGTTACTCTCCGCTAGTAAGTGGTAAAGGCAGGATTTTCACACGACAGCCCAGGTTCTTAACATTCCTCCTGTATCTTCATGGAGGATCCACCTGGCAGTCTTGATCAACCAGTTAGAGTCTTTGCCTGGAGGGATCAGCTAAGAGGTATCCCCGAAGTGCTATGTCATCCTCAAGGTAGAAGCATAAACATGATTAGCCTTCAAGACTCCAGGGAAAATTGGAAATAGTAGGACCTCAGGCACTGTGATTAATTCACAGGATACATGGGGGCTGGGAGGTCTGCACAGCATCTCCTGTTACAGCACCTCAGTGGGGCCTTTGGGTACCTACTTGTCCCGCTTCCACAAAGCTACCCTCCAGTGAACCCAGAAGTAACAATGTGGTGGCCCAATTCTGCTTTCTGCCTTCTCCAAAATTTCACCTCTTGGTTTTCCTTTCTTTTCTTCCTTTGAATCTACCATTACATTTTGCCATGTACCATAGAGTAGAGAGGATTAAAAAAAAATTCTGTGCATGTATGGTTAATGTTTGCTGAATTTAAATAAGCCACTATTCGTTGTATTGGCTGTAAGAAGAAAACTCATTAACTGCATAAGGGCTTCAATGTTCCCTGGCCTAAAATATAGAATGTGCTCAATACTAAAAATTAAAATCCATCCATCAAACTCTAATAGCTAAATAGGGATATTAAAAAGTAAGAGGTATTATTTGGACCCTTGTAAAACTGTTGTGGGATTCGTGAAAATAATTAGGAAATTTTGACATAGGACAGAGCCTGAGGTAAAAAGAAAATCTTATACAGGCTGAATCACAGATTTGTGACATCCACTTAGTGTAAGAGTTCAGGTAATGATACCCCAGTCTCAGCTGGAATGTCCTCAGCCCCTCTCCATCTCTCAGCCAGCTTTTTCCCAGCATCCCCTGAAACACTGGTACTAAAATGAAGAAAGAATGACTCAGACTGAGAAATCAGCCTGGCTTTCTGCACTGACATTGACTTCAGCTTTCTATGATATGTTAATCATTTCAAAATCTTCATGGTGGGTATCAGAATAATTTTAGTGAAGCCTTCTTGGCTGGCTGTTCTCTAGTTTCCCAGCACTGATATATGGAATGTGTCTTTGCATAACTAAATACTGAGTGAAGTGTTAGATATTCAGTTTTGGTGGATTTTCACGATCATTTTTTGTAGCATTTTTATATGAGGATTTTTTTTCTTGATACTTCAGGGAGCTATATTTGCTGACTCACAAAGTCTTAGTCATTTGTCAGCCTTTGTGATCACACCAATTGCCTTCAAGACATAATATAAGGGGGAGGAGGCAAGAAGAAAGGGTAATGGGAGAAAAAAAATCATGTTATGTTGCCCTTATGGCAAAATTGACATGTATAGATAGATACACTCACAAAAAAGCCATATAAGTAGAAAGGAGACCATTGGTGGGGAAGGAGGAAAAGGGGAAGGGTGGTCAGGTGAGGCTAAGGGGGAAGTTAATGTGAGGAATGTACAATGAAATACATGTACAGAAATGTCATAATGAGACCCATTAAGTTGTATATTAAAAATTACTAATAAAAAGTTAAAAATAAATAAAAAACTAACTAAATAAAGACATAGTGTAAAGGACAGAACATCTTTCCAGTAGAAAAACAAAATCTTTTATTTTACTTTCTAATCCCAAAGAAGAATATGGATTTGATCTTTTTGAAGCAAACCTTTCCAAAACAACAAGAACAAAGCCAAAAACAAACCCCAAAACCTTATTTTATTTTACAATTATAAAGTAATACACATTTATTTCCAGACATTTGAGAGTTGGATACAAGAAGAAAGTACTACTACGTGGAATTCTACTGCTCAAAGACAACATCATATTTAAATTTTTGGTTTATTTAAAGTGATTTTTTTCTTTTGTGTACAATTTTTGCTTATACTCAAATTAGCCACCCAATTCTATGTCTAGCTTTTTAAACTTAGCACTGCAAAAATATTTTCCCATATTATGTAAATACTATTGTGAAGAAATGTGCTATCCAGTTGAATAAATAAATATATGTTTGTATAAGCATTCAGAAACTGCTGGATGATTTAGGCTTTTTCTTTTAGGTTTTTTTTTGGCCATTTTATAAAGAATGCTTCAGTTAACACTTTTCCATAGAAAACTTTCTGTACCTAGAATCTAGTTTAGGATCAGTTTCCAGAAGTAGATCCACTTTGAAAATGAGTGTTTAATATTCTGATGGATATTGCCTATTGTCTTTCTAAAAGGCGTGGCACACACCTGTAGCCCCAGCATGTTGGGAAGCTGAGGCAGGAGGATTTCAAGTTCCAGGCCAGAGGCAGTCTGCACAACTTAGCAAGATCTTGCCTCAAAAATAAAAAATAAAAAAAGAGCTAGGAGTGCGCTCAGTGGTGGAATTTTTGCCTAGCATATGTGGGGCCTGGATTCAGCCCCCAGTACTGCAAAATAAAAACAATGACAGCAACAACAAAAAGAATTGTACCAATTTACATGAACAAATTTGCTGTTCAAAGGTTTCCAATTCCTTCCATCCTCAAAAACATTGACTACTACCTATTTTAAAAATGTTTTAAAAATGACATATTGGATTCTGCAATCCAATAAACAGAAACTGGTATTCCAATATTAGTCTAAAAACCACGTCCTTTTTAAAAGGAGTGATAGTCCTGTTTATATTATATTTATAAAATATCATTGTCAGATATAAAAATTTAGCTTCAACAAAAATAAATAATTTCACAGAAAAATATTCCCACAAAAAGACATGCAAGTAGAAGAGAGGCCATTGGTGAGTGGGGGCAGAGGGGGAAGAAGGGGAACAAGAGGGTAAGGGGGAAGTTATCTGTGCAATATACAATGAAAAGCATATATGGAAATGTCACAATGAAACGCATGTCATAACAAAACACATTAAGTTGTATCATAAAAATAAATAAATACATAATTTCTTTAACTTCCAATTCAGTAGCTTGGAATCATTTTACTTTTGAACTAGTTGTTAACCAGGTAGAGTTGTTATCCTGGGGAAATGATTTAACTTCTGAGAGTTTTACATTCCTTATATGTAGCATGAGGATAATAGTAACACCTCCCCCATAGGGTTGTTATGGTGATAAATGGTAACACTGGTAAAACTCCTACCATGGGAAAGCATTTAATAATGACAGTGGTGATTATTATTAGGTTTACTTAGCTAGTTGATGAATAACAAAAGGAAATCTTTTGGGTTTTTTTGTGGAAATTATTTGCTATTTTCAAGTGTTGTTTAGTGCAAAATTCAGTGTCATGTTGTGCAACCATCACCATTATCTATTTCTGAAACCTTTTTATCACCCCACCAAAATTCTGTACCCTTTAAGCAATTGTCGTTGTTGTTGTTAGGTGCCGTCGAGTCGGTATCCGACTCATAGCGACCCTCATAGGGTTTTCAATGGCAGACTGTTTCGGGGTTGCCTTGGGAGTGGATTGCCAGGTCCTTCTCCCATTTTTGCGGCACTGGGAATTGAACTCGGGACCTCAGAGACTGCAGCGCAGCGCTCTACCAACTGAGCTAAATCCCAGCCCCTTTAAGCAATAGCTCCCTGTTTTCTCCTACCCCATCCCCTAGTGGCCTGTACTGTAGTTTCTGTCTCTATGAACTTGCCTAGGCCAGATACCTCCTATAAGTAGAAACACACAGGTTTTGTTCTCCTGGTTTATTTCATTAAGCATTACATCTTCGGGGGTCACTCATGTCATAGTGTGTGTCAGACCTTCATTACTTTTAAGGGCTGAGCTATATTCTATTTAATGTATATACTACATTATTTTTATATATTCAACTGTCAATAGACACTGGATTGCTTCTACATTTTTGGCTATGAATCATGCTGCTATGAATATTGGTGCACAATTAACTGAGTTCCTGTTTTCAATTATTTGGGGTATTTACTTAGGAGTGTGTTGTGAACTGAATGCTTGTGTCCCATTTCCCAAATCTGTGTGTTAAACTCCTGCCCCCTAAATGTGATGGTATTAGGCAACAAGGTCTTTGGAATATAATTGGGATTAGATGAGGTCAGGAGAGTGAAGCTCTCATGAATGGGATTAGTGTCCTTATAAGACTTCCAAGAGAACTTGCTTCTCTCCCTGCTATGGGAAGACACAACAAGAAGTTGGTTGTCTATGAACCAGGAAGCAGGCCCTCACCAGACACTGAATCTGCAGGTGCCTTGCTCTTGGACTTCTCAGCCTCCAGAACTGTAAGAAGTGAACTGTTGTGTAATCCACCCAGTTTATGGTATTTTTGTTATATCAGCTCAAGCTAACGGAGTGGAATTGCTAGATCATGTGACAATTCTATGGTTAACTTTCTGAAGAACTGTCAAGCTCTTTTCCACTATGGCTATACTAGTTTTCATTCTTATTAGCAATGCACAGACATTCCAACTTTTCCACATCCTAATCAATACTTGCCATTTTCCATTTTTAAGTTATATAGCCATCTTACAGGTGTGACATGGTATCTCACTGTGGATTTGCTTTGCATTTCCCTAATGACTGATGATGTTGATATCTTTTCATATACTTATTGGCCACTTGTGTATTTTCTGCAGGCTATCTTTCACTTTGTTGATAATAATCTATGTATATATGTTTAATTTTTATGAAGTCCAACTTATCTTTTCTTTTTTTTTTAAGTTTTAGTTTTTCTAGATTGGGTTCTGGTCTATAGCTTCCACTGGCCTCCAACTCACAATCTTCTTGCCTGAGTCTCCCAAGTGCTGGAATTACAGGTGTATACCATCATGCCCAGCCAATTTATCTCTCTCTCTATATATTTTTTTAGCAGTACTTGAGGTTGAATGCAGGGCCTTGTGCATGCTAGGAAAGTGTTCCACCACTGAGCTGCCTGCCTACTGTATGTTTAAACTTTTTATTTTGAGACAGGGTTTCCCTAAGTTGTGCAGGGTAACTCTGGCCTCAAATTTGTGATCCTCCTGCTTCAGCTTCCTAATGCGCTGGGGATAAAGGTGTGCGCCATGCATGGCTAACTTTATTTATTTTTTTTTGTTGCCTGGTTTCATGAATAAGAAACTAAATCCAAGATCATGAATATTTGTCTTTATGTTTTCTTAATGGTTTGTAGTTTGAGCTCTTAAATTTTAGGTTTTTGATCCATTTTGACCTATTTTTTATATATATAATAAGGTAAGGGTCCGACTTCATTCCTAGAGATGTGGATATCCGGTTCCCAGTGCTAACTGTTTAAAAGACTGTTCTTTCCTCCATTGAATGGTTTAACCCATTAAATAAAAATTATTCCTATCTTGATGAGACAACAATCTCCTTTGGGCTTCTTGTCTCCCACAGTTGGTAAGTGCACTAAAGTCATATATTCTTGATGTTATCTATACCAACAGTCACATTAGGAGCCCTGATCCACTGAAGTGTGTTGAAGCCATGTTATTGATGGGTCTCGTCCAGTCATAGA
Source organism: Pedetes capensis (assembly GCA_007922755.1). Lineage (NCBI taxonomy): Eukaryota > Metazoa > Chordata > Mammalia > Rodentia > Pedetidae > Pedetes > Pedetes capensis. Next base: position 1,936 of record VMDO01029453.1, on the reverse strand, counting down.
GACCCTATGTACAACAGATGAAACACTATGGTCATGCTTCTCTGGTATTCATAGGGTTTTCAATGGCTGATCTTTTTTGGTGTGGGAGGGTTGCCAGGTCCTTCTCCCAAGCCTATAGCATCTGGTGTTCCCAGGCAGTCTCCTATCCAAGTACTAAACAGGTCCAACCCTGCTTAGCTTCTAAGATCTGATGGGATCAGATGCCACAGTGGTACAGCTGCAGGCTATTGAAGCCATAGGACAAAGAAATGTCTTAGCAGTGTCAGCTTCATGTGCTGGGGGATCCATTTGTCTGTCCCTTATTTTGTCTTCTGTCACCCACTGTTGTCACCTTTTTGGTTATTGATATCAGTGTTTTCTCTGTGCTCTAGTTGCCTATTGCTCTGGATACACTGGGTGCCAAGAGGTTTTTTAGCCATGCCAAGGTGAAGAAGAGAACCTTCATTCCTCAATTCAATAATTCAAAAAGAAGAGAAAGTTCTTGACACATGTTAGCCCTGAGAGGTCAGATGAAAAAGGAGATAGTGTGGAGAGCTTCCCTCTTCTTTCTCAAAGGATGAGGGGACATTTTACCACAATTGTAAATCATCTTCCATGAGTCCAAAGACTCATTGTCCACTTCCACCCCAATATTGCACTTTCATTGCACACTCAGTGTGTCTGAGGTTGGTTTTCTCATTTTCCTCCACACATCTATATAGTGTTCCTGCTCTGCAGGCATCAAGACCACAACCCCTGGAGCCATCGTGAATTCTTCTTGTCCCTCAGTCATCACATCTGATCTTCCAAGACAGACTTGTTACTTCTTACTTCACATGTCTATATTTATTCCTTCATTATAATTTTCACACTTGGAATAATTTCCTAAATGTCCTCTGGGCTCGAATCTATATAGTACACATTGTTTAGCTTACATCATTTGCTTAAAAACCTTACATTGATTTTCTTTTTCTTACAGGATGAAATCCAAAGACTCTGGCATAGCCTTTTGGACCTTCCATAATCTGAATTCAATTGTCTTCCCAGCCCTATTTTGGTAACCTTCCCAAATACATCTTCAACTCTTGCCAGATGGGTTCCTTCTGTTTTCCACAGTCATTGTTTCTTTTCTTTTCTTTTCTTTTCTTTCCTTTTCTTTTTGTGCTGGGTATTGAATCCAGGGCCCCAGGCATGCTCAATACATACTACTATTGAGCTAAAGAGCTGGGATTTAGCTCAATTGGTAGAGCACTGCTCTGCAGTCTCGAAAGTCTGGAGTTCAATCCCCAGCACCACAAAACTGGGAGCAGGACATGGCAATCCACTCCCAAGGCAATCCTGAAACAACCAGCCATTGAAAACCCTATAAGGGTTGCTATGAGTCCTTGCTCTTGAATGTAGAGCAGCTAAAGTAAAAGGAAGACATAATGAAGTTAAGGATCTAAACAGAAGATTTCAAAAGGCAGCTCGAGAAGACAAAAACAAATATTATAATGACATGTGCAAGGAGCTGGAGGCAGAAAACCAAAAGGGAAGAGCATGCTCTGTGTTACTCAAGCTTAGGGAAGTGAAGAAAAAATTCAAGCCTCCAGTGGCAATAGTGAAAGATTCTACAGGCAAAATATTAAACGATGCAGGAAACATCAAAAGAAGATGGAAGGAATACACAGAGTCATTATACAAGAAAGAATTGGTAGATGACCAGCCATTCCAAGAGGTTGCATATGAAGAGGAACCAATGGTGTTGAAGGATGAAGGGGAAGCTGCCTTGAAAGAACTGGCGAAACACAAGGCTCCAGGAATTGATGGGATACCAATAGAGATGTTTCAACAAACAGATGCAGCACTGGAGGTGTTAACATGTTTATGCCAACAGATTTGGAAAACAGCTACTTGGCCAACTGACTGGAAGAGATCCATATTTGTGCCTATTCCCAAAAAAGGGGATCCAACTGAA
>VMDO01029452.1:0-22622 GCA_007922755.1 Pedetes capensis | reverse complement strand
TGGAAAGATCAATCACATACTAGATTCCTCCTAGTTATCCTACCCACCTTTATTTTCTTGTTGTTTTCTATATAACCCATTCACTTGCAATGAGTTGATAATAAGGTTATCATTTTTTAAATTACCTTTAATTTCCTAGATTCATGCCTTTGTTTATACCATTATTTCTTCCAATAATATATATTTCATTTAGGCATCACTCATTGGAATCCTACAAATTGCATAAGAATCAAATGGTACAACCCTGGTGATTGTTGTTATGATCATAAAGGCCTATTTTGAAAGAAAATTATAATACTGTGTAATACATGTAAACCTCCTATTATCTTGCCTGATAGTTATTGTACATCTGTTATATCACACATAATTGTAACCTCATTGAAGATAGGACCTTTGTCCTAGTTTGCATTCCCCATTGCTTGTGTGCATTGCAGATAGTAGCAGTTGTTGTAGTTAAGTGCAATCAGGTTGAATCTGACTCATAGCAACTCTGTGTACAACAGAACAAAACACTCCTCAATTCTTTGCCAGGCACGGGAACTTTTTTATGTTTAATCCTATTACAGTTGTTGTTGTTGTTGTTAGGTGCCGTCAAGTTGGTATCCAACTCATAGCGACCCTCTGTACAACAGGGGAAACACTATTGTCAGTGCTTCTCTGCTGTTCATAGGGTTTTCAGTGGCAGACTGATTTTTGGGAGGGGGTTGCCAGGTCCTTCTCCCAATTATTACAGAGGTTGTCTCAATAAGTCTCAAGAAGACTTGATGGTCTTCTTTTTGTTGTTGTGTTGACACACCACTCTCCCAAATATGATGTCCTTTTACAGGGAATGATCCCTCCTGACTACATGTCCAAAATATCTAAGATGCAGTCTGACCACCCTTGCCTCCATAGAGCACTCTGGTTGCACTTCTTCTAGGACATATCTGTTGGGTTTTTTGGCAGTCAATATTAGTCTCCAGCACCATAATACAAAAGCGCCAATTCTTCTCCTGTCTCCTTTATTCAGTGTCCAGCTTTCACAACCACATGATGTGACTGAAAATCCCTAACTTAGGCACACCTTTGTCTTCAATGTGACATCTTTACCTTTCAATACTGTAAAGAGGTCTTTTTCAACAGCTTTTTCCAATGTAGTGCGTCTTTTGATTTCTTGAAAACTGCTTCCATAGGCGTTGGTCATAGAACCAAGTAGAGCAAGCTCTTGTGCAACCTCAATCCTTTCTCCATTTATCATGAAGTTACTTACTGACCCAGTGGATGTCTTCATATTGATTACTTTTCGTTTTGCTGATGTTGAGGTGCAATTCATACTGAAGGCTGTGTTCTTTGATCTTCATCAGTAAATGTTTCAAATCCTCTTCAGTTTCAGCAAGCACAATTGTGTCATCTGCATAATGGAAGATGTTAATAAGTCTTCCTCCAATCCTGATGCTTCATTCTTCTTCATAAAATCTAGTTTCTCAGATTATTTGCTCTGCGTAGTGATTGAAGAGGTATGGTGAAAGGCCTGACACAGGCCTTTCTTGACTTTAAACCAGGCAGGGTTTCCTTATTCGTTTCCAATGACTGCATCTTTATCCATGCACAGATTCCTCATGAGTACAATTAAGTGCTCTGGTATTCCCATTGTTTGTAACCTTATTCATAATTTGTTACGATCCACACAGTCAAATGCCTTTGCATGGTCAATAAAACATAGATAGACATCTTTCTGGTATTCTCAGCTTTTGGCTAATATTTGACATCGTCAATGATATCCCGGATTCCAGCAATCTTCTAAATCTGGCTTGATTTTCTGGCAGTTCCCTGTCTGTGTACTGCTGCAGTCACTTTTGAATGATTCTTAGCAAAATTTTACTTGCATATGATATTAGTGATGTTGATTTATAATTTCCACATTCAGTTGAATCCCCTTTCTTGAGAATAGGCACAAAAATGGATCTCTTTCATTCAGTTAGCCAGATAGTTGCTTTCCAAATCTCTTAGCATAAACAAGTTAGTATCTCTAGAACTGCATCTGTTTGTTGAAACACCTCTATTGAAATTCCATCAATTCCTGAACCCTAGGGTTTCACAAACTCCTTCAATGCAGCTTCTGTTTCTTCCTTCAGGACCATTGGTTCCTGATCATATACAACCTCTTGAAATTGCTGGTCATCCACTAATTCTTTTTGGTATAATGACTCTTGTGTCTCCTTGCATCTTCTTTTGATCTTTCCTGTGTTGTTTAATATTTCCTGTGTAGAATTCTTCACTATTGCAACTTGATGCTTGAATTTTCCCTTCAATTCCTTCGCTTGAGAAAAACAGAGTGTGTTCTTCCCTTTTAGATTTTTATCTCCAGATCTTTGCACATATCATTATAATATTTGATTTTGTCTTCTTGATCTGCCTTTTGAAATCTGTTTAGTTCTTTAACTTCATTATGCCTTCCTCTTACTTTATCTGCTCAATGTTCAAGGGCAAGTTTAGAGTCTCTTTTGACATGTTATTTTGTCTTTTATTTTTCCTGTTTTTTTAATAACCTTTTGCTTTCCTCATGAATGATGTCTTTGATGTCATGCCACAGCTCCTCTGACCTTCAGTAATGAGTATCTAATGCATCAAACCTGTTCTTGAAGTGGTCTTTGAACTTAATTGGGATATACTCAAGGTCATACTTTGGCTCTCATACACTTGTTCTAATTTTCTTCAGTTTCAGTTTCATATGCCATCATTTTGAAGATGCCGTATGAGCAGCTGATGGTCTGGTCCCCAATTAGCACCTGGTCTTGTTCGGACATTTGATATTTAGCTTTTACATCATCTCTTTCCACAAATGTATTGAATTTGGTAACTGAGTGTCCCATCTGGTGATTTCCATGTGTATAATCACTGTTTATGTTGGTGGAAAAATGTATTTGTAGTGAAAAGGTTATTGATCTGACAAAATTCTACTGTTTGAACTGCAGCATTGTTTCTATAACCAAGGGCATAGTTGCTAACTCCTAAGCATTCCTCTTCATTTCCAACTTTTTCATTCCAGTCACTAGTAATTACCAGTACATCCTGATTGCATGTTCAATCAACTGCTGATTGCAGAAGCTGGTAAAAATGCTCCCTTTCTTCATTTGTAACCTTAGTTGTGGGTGTGTAAATTTGAATAATATTCATATGAATTGGCCTTCCTTGCAGGCATATGGATATTATTCTATCACTGACAGCATTATACTTCAGGATGGATCTTGGGATAGTTTTGTTGCTGGTGAATATAATCCCATTTCTCTTTAAATTCATTTCCGCTGTAGTAAATCTGATTCTAAATGGCGTATGCCAGTGCATTTTAGCCCACTGATGCCTAGAATGTGGATGTTTATGTGCTCTATTTCCCATTTGATGATTTCTAATTTTTGTAGATCCATTCTATGTACATTCCACACTCTAATTATTAATGCATGTTTACAGTTTTTACTTCTCACTTTGGGTCATGCCACACCAGGAAATGGAGCTCCCTGGGGTTTTACTCCATTTTCATCGTTAAGTTAGACCCTACTATGAGGAGGTAACTCTTCCCCAGTCATCTTTTGAATACATTACAACCTGGGGGGGGGGCTCATTTTCTGGCACTATATCTGACAGTATTTCTCTGTTATTCACATAGTTTCAATGGCTAATTGTTTTGGTGGTGGGCTTCCAGGTCTTGGTTTCTAGTGTGTCTTAGTCTTGAATCTTAGCTGAAACCTATCCACCATGAGTGGCCATGCTGGTATCTGTGGTACTGGTTGTTGTTGTTGTTGTTAGGTGCCATCAAGTCGAGTCCGACTCATAGCGACCCTATGTACAGCAGATCAAAACACTTGCCGATTCTGTGCCAGGCAAACCATCTTATTTATGTTTAAGCCCATGTTGCAGACACACTGTCAATCCATCTGGTGGAGGGTTCTCCTTTTTTTTTCATTGACCTGCCACTCTCCCAAACATGACGTCTTTCTCCAGGCACTGATCTCTCCTGACTACATGTCCAAAATGTGTAAGACTCCGTCTAGCCATTCTTGCTTCCAAGGAGCACTCTGGTTGTACTTCTTCTAGGACAGACCTGTTGGTTCTTTTGGAAGTCTATGGTATATTCAATAGTCGTCTCCAGCACCACAATTCAAAAGCATCAATTTTTCCCTGGTCTCCCTTGTTCAGTGTCCAGCTTTCACAACCATATGATGCAACTGAAAATGCCATGGCATGAGTCGGATGAACTTCCATCTTCAATGTGACATCTTTGCTTTTCAATACTCTAAAGAGATATTTTGCCAGAGATTTTCCCAGAGCAATGGGTCTTTCGTTTCTTGACTGCTACATCCACAGGTGTTGATTGTAGAGCCAATTAAAGCAAAATCATGGAAAATCTCAATCTTTTCTCCATTTATTGTGAAGTTGCATACTGACCAATTTGTAAGGATTTTGTTTTGTTGACGTTCAGTCACAATAATACTGAAGGCTGTGATCTTTGATCTTCATCAGTAAATGTTTTAAATCCTCTTCATTTTCTGGAAGCAGAGTTGTGTCACCTGCATAACTGAAGTTGTTAATGAGTCTTCCTTCAATCCTGGTGCCGCATTCTTCTTCATAAAGTCCAGCTTCTCGCATTATTGGCTCAGTATATAAATTGAGGGCTGGGATTTAGCTCAGTTGGTAGAGCACTGTGCTGCAGTCTCTGAGTTCCCGAGTTCAATTCCCAGCACTGCAAAAATGGGAGAAGGATCTGGCAATCTACTCCCAAGGCAATCCTGAGACAGTCAGCCATTGAAAACCCTATGAGGGTCGCTATGAGTCAGATACCGACTTGACGGCACCGAACAACGACGACAACAACAACATATAAATTGAAGACATATGGTGAAAGTGTACATCCCTGTTGCACACCTTTATCAACTTTAAGCCAGGAAAGTTTCCTTGTTCTATTTGAACAGCTTCCTCCTGGTTCACATACAGATTCCTCATGAGTACAATTAAGTGCTCTTGTATTCCCATTTCCCAAAGTGTTATCCCTAATTTGTTATGATCCACACAGTCAAATACCTTTGCATAGTCTATAAAATATATAAAGAGATCTTTCTGATATCCTCTGTTTTCAGCTAATATCCTCCTGGCATCAGCAATGATATTCCTGGTTCCCTGCCCGCTTCTGAATCCTGGTTGATTTTCCAGCAACTCCCTTTCTATGTACTGCTGCAGTTGCTTTTGAATGATCTTTAATAAAATTTTGCTTGCAAGTGATATTAATGATGTTGTCCAATAGATTCCACATTCAGTTGATCCCCTTTTTTTGGAATAGGCACAAATATGGATATCTTCCAGTCAGTTGGCCAGGTAACTGTTTTCTAAATCTGTTGGCATTAACATGTTAACAACTCCAGTGCTGCATCTGTTTGTTGAAACATCTCTATTGGTATTCCATAAATTCCTGGAGTCTTGTGTTTTGCCAGTTCTTTCAAGTCAGCTTCCACTTCATCCTTCAACACCACTTACTTTTTCCTCACAATGTGCAACCACTTGAAATGGTTGGTCATCTACCAATTCTTTGTTGTATAATTACTCCATGTATTCCTTCCATCTTCTGTTGATGTTTCCTGCATTGTTTAATAATATCCCTGTAGAATCTTTCACTGTTGCCACTCGAGGCTTGAATTCGTTCTTCACTTCCTTAAGCTTGAGAAACACAGAGAATGTTTTTCCCTTTGGTTTTCTGCCTCCAGCTCTTTGCACATGTCATTATCATATTTGTTTTTGTCTTCTCGAGCTGCTTTTTGAAATCTTCTGTTTAGTTCCTTAACATCACACTGTCTTCCTTTAACTTTAGCTGCTCGATGTTCAAGGGCAAGTTCTAGCATCTCTTTTGGCCTGTAATTTGGTCTTTTCTTTTTTTCTTGTCTTTTTAATTGCCTTCTGCTTTCGTCATGAATGATACCTTTTATGTCATGCCACAACTTGTCTGGTCTGCTATCATTTGTGTCTAATGTATTAAACCTATTCTTGAAGTGGTCTCTGAACTCATGTGGGATATACTCACAGTTATACCTTGCCTCTCATACACTTGTTCAAATTTTCTTCAGTTTCTGTTTGAACTTTTGTATGAGAAGTTGATGATCTGATCCACAATCAGCACCTGGTCTTGTTCTGACATTTGATATGGGGTCTTTCCATTGTCTCTTTCCACATATGTAGTCAATTTGGTTCCTGTATATTCCATCTGGCGAAGTCCATGTGTATAGTCACTGTTTATGTTGGTGAAAAAATGTATTTACAGTGAAAAGGTCATTGGTCTGACAAAATTCTATCATGCAATGTCCCACATTATTTCTTTCACCAAGGACATAATTTCCAACTCCTGAGCCTTCTTTTTTTTCCAACCTTTGCACCAGTCACCAATAATTATCAGTATGTCCTGATTGCACATTTGATCCATTTCAGGTTGCAGAGGCTGGTAGAAATCTTTCTTCATGTGTGGCCTTAATGGTGGGTATGTAAATTTGAATAATAGTCATTAACTGGCCTTCCTTGTAGGCATATGGATATTTTCTATCACTGACAGCATTGTATTTCAGGACAGATGTTGAGATATCTTTTTTGATGATGAATGCAACCCTATTTCTCTTTAGTTTTTCATTCCAGCATGGTAGACCTTATGATTATCTGATTCAAAGTGGCCTATTACAGTCCATTTTAGCTCACTGATGGCTAGATTGTCAATGTTTATGTGCTCTACTTCTCTTTCAATGATTTCTAATTTTCCTAGTTTCATACTATGTACATTCCATGTTCCAATTATTAATGAATGTTTACAGTTGTTTCTCCTCATTTTGAGTCATGCCACCTCAGCAATTGGAGGTCCCTGGGGTTTACTCCATTTCTGTCATCAAGGTGAATTCTATTTTGAGGAGGTAACTCCTCCCCAGTAGTCTTTTGAGTGCCTTCCAACCTTGGGGGCTCATTTTCTGGCACTATATCTAACAGTGTTTCTTTGCTATTCATGTGGTTTTCAATGGCTAGTTGTTTCAGAAGTGGTTCTCCAGTGCCTACTCCCTAGTCTGTCTTAGTCTGGAAGCTCAGCTGAAACCTGTCCACCATGGGTAACCCTGCTGGTATCTGAGATACTGATGGCATAGCTTTCAAGTGTAATTGTTCATTTTTATATATTTTCTTATGTATAGCTTTCTTCTTCCTTGAAATAAGATTTGGCTCCCACTTATGAGTGAGAACATATATATTTATCTTTTTGAGCTAGTGTTTGTTCATGTAAAATATATTCCCTAGTTCCATCCATTTTGCTACCAATGATATTATTTCATTCTTTTTTATTGTTGAGTAATATTCCATTGGGTATACATACCAATTTTTTTTAATCCATTCTTCTGTTAATGGGTATCTTGGTTGGTTCCATATCCTTGCAATTGTGAAGAATGTTGCATTAAATGTGAAGATGTAGGTGTCTTTTTGTTATTATGACTTGTCTCACTTTGGGTATGTCCCCAGGATTGGTACAGCTGGGTTGCATCACAGATCTGTTTTTAATTTTCTGAGGTATCTGCATATTGATTTCCAAAGCAACTGAGTCAATTAACAGACCCACCAACAGTATAAGAGGGTTCCTTTTCCTTCACATTCTCACCAGCATCTGTGATCATTTGTTTGGTTGAACTTGGCCATTCTTACCAGAATTAGATGTAATCTCAGTATGTAGATTTGCATTTCCCTAATGGCTAGCTATATTAAGCACTTTTTCATGTGTTGCTTAACCCTATGAACATCTTCATTTGAGAACTGTCTGTTCATTTCCTTTGCCCACTTGTGGTTTGGGTTATTTTTTCATCTTGGGATTTGCTTTCCTATGTTCTTTTTAAATTCTAGAATTTAGTCTTCTGTTGGATGAGTATGATGCAAAGATTTTCTCCCCCTCAGTGGTCTCTTCCTTAACTCTATTGATTGTTTCCTTTGCTGTACAGAAGCTTTTTAAATTCATGTCATCCCATTTATCAATTCTTGGTGCCATTGCCTGGGTTATTAGAGTCTTGTTAAGAAGATATCTTCCTAACCCTATGTATTGGAGCATCTTTACTATCATTTCTTCTAGTAGTTTTAAGGTTTCTGGTTTTATGTTGAGGTTTTTTATCTATTTTTAGTTAACTCATGCAAATTGAGACATAGGTGTCCATTTTCATTTTTCTGCAGATGATATTCAATTTTCCCAACACCATTTTTTGAAGAGGTTATCTTTTCTCCATTGATCATTCTTAGCCCTTTTATCAAATATCAGATGGCTGTAGTTACATGAGTCAAATTTTGGATCTCAATTCTGTTCAATTGGTCTTCAAGCCTATTTTTGTGCTAGTACCAAGCTGTTTTTGCTACTATAGCCCTGTAGTATAAAGTCAGATATTGTGGTCCCATCTGTACTAGTTTTGCAGCTTAAGATTGTTTAGTCTATATGTGGCCTTTTGTGTTTCCATATGAATTTTTCAGTTAATTTTTCTAATTCTACAAAGTCTATCATTGGGGTTTTAAAGGGAATTGCATTAAATCTGTAAGTTGTGTTTGCTAATATAGCCATTTTTACAATATTCTCCCAATCCATGAGCAGAGGTGGTCTTTCCATCTTCTAGTGTGTTCTGCAATTCATTTCTTTAATGTTTTGAAGATTTATTGTAATGATCTTCAGAGTCTGTGGTTAGATTTATTCCTAAATATTTGAATTTTTCTTGAGCTGTTATGACAATAATTGTTGCCTTAATTTCCTTCTCTACCTGTTCACAATTGGTGTAAAGGAAGGCTACTGATTTTTGAGTGTTAATTTTGTATCCTGCTATTTTGCTGAAGGAGTTAATTAGATGTAAATGTTTTCTAGAAGAATTTTTTGTGGTCCTTTATGTCAAGGATCATGTCATCTACGAATAAGGATAATTTGACCTCTTCTTTGCCTATCTATATCCCTTTGATTTCTTTCTCTTGCCTGATTGCTCTGGCTAGGACTTAGATCAGAAGATTGAATAAGAGAGGAGAGAATAGACATCCTTGTCTTATTCCTGATCTTAGAGGAAATGTTTTCAATTTTTCCCTGTTTACTATGACATTAGGTATAGGTTTGTCATATATAGCCTTTATGATGTTCAAGTATTTCTCTATTATGCCCAAATTCTTCAGGGTTACTTTTTATCATGAAAGGTTGTTTCACTTTTTCAAAGACCTTCTCAGCATGGATTGAGATGATCATGTCATTTGTCTACACATCTCTTGGTATGGTGAATTACATTGATTGATTTTTGTATGTTGAATGAGACTTGCACCTGTGCAATAAAGCCCACTTATTCATGGTTTATGATCTCTTTTTATGTGTTGCTGAATTCTGTTTGTTATGATTTTTTTGAGAATTTTTGAGCCTATGTTCATCTGGGAAATTGATCCATAGTTCTCCTTCATTGAAGTGTCCTTCTTGGTTTTGGTGTCAGTGTGATGGTAGTTTCATAGAATGAGATTTAGAATACCCTTTCCTTTTCTATTTTACAAAATAGTTTGAGGAGAATAGGTATTAATGCTCCTTTGAAGATTTGATAGAATTATGCTGTGAACTTATGGAACCTTACTTTTCTTTATTGTGAAACTTTTTATTACCTTCTCTATTTTGGTGAGTGGAATGGGTCTACTTTGATGCTTACATCCTCCAGTCTTAAATTTGGTTGTCCATATGTGTCAATGAACTTATACATTTCTTCTGTATTTTCATTTTTTTTGGGAGTAAAATATCTCAAGTTATTCTTGATCTTCTGGATTTTGTTTGTACCAGTGGTTATCATCCAGTTTTCATCTCTAATTTAAAAAAATTTTTTTTTGGTGAATTGGGCTAGGAATGTGTCTATTTTATTAATATTTACAAAGAACCAGCTCTTAGAGTCATTAATTCTTTGGATTTTCTCTTTGGATTCTAATTGAAATATTTTTGCTTTGAAGTTTATAATTTCTGTCTGAGTACTTCTTTTGGGATTGGCTTCTTGTTGGCCTTTTAATGCCTTGAGATGTGTCATTAAGTTATTTAATTGGTCCTTCCCTAACGTTTAGATGATGGCACTCACAGCTATGTACTTCCCTCTTAGAGCTTCCTTTCCTTTATCCCATAAAGATTTTTAGGATATGTTTTCATTCTTGTTTGATTGCAGGAGATTTTAGATTTCTACTCTGATTTTTTTGGATGACCCATTAATCATTCAGCAATGTATTATTTTGTCTCCATGGATTTCTAAGATTCCTGAAATTTTTCTTGTTTTTGAGTTCTAGTTTTATTCTAGTTTGATCTGAAAATGTACAGGGGACGATTTCTAAATTTTTGTATTTATTGAGGCCATTTTGGGGAACTAAAATGTGATCTTTGTTAGTAAAAGTTCCATGTAGTGCTGAGAAGATGTGTATTCAGCATCTGATGGATGGAGTAATCTGTAGATGCCTGTAAGGTCGAGTTGGTCTATGGTGCTATTTAAGTCCATAATTTCTCTGTTGATTTTTTGTTTTGATGTCCTGTCTCTTGGTAAAAGTAGGATATTGAAATCTCTCATAATTATTGTGTCTTGTCCACTGTGTTCCTTTACTTCCAGTAAAATTTGTTTTATGAAGCTAGGTGCCCCTGCACTTGTCAGCAGGATGATAGCGTGTTACCAGGGCTGTGAATCTGAGTCCTAGGCTCCTGTGAAGAATTCTCCCTGCACTATATGCATTCAGTGCTGTGTTTGGGATAATAAGGAATGTCAGCAGCACTTTCCAAGATGTGTCTCTGGCTTGGACTCCCCCTCCAAACTTCTCCTCTAAACTCTCTCCATAGTCTGTGTAACTGACATCGTGCAGGTGGAATTGGTGATGGTCTTCTTGCTGGTCAGTTTCTGTTAAGGAGGTAAATTTCTTTTCATGCTTGGACAAGACTTCACATTTCTAATGGTGACCTCTTTCTGTCCTGCCATGCTATTTTCTTCTTCTTCTTTTCTATTTCTCTATAGTTGATACCATTTTCCTAGCTCTCTAGTTTTGTTATCCCTCTCTTATTTTTTTGCTATATCTCTCTGTTCAGTATGAAGTTTAAACCAATATTTAAGCTCTCCTGTTTCTCCAGGTCCCAACACAGGAATTGTCTGTCCACCATCTTTCTGTAGTCCTCCTTGTTATCATTTTTCAACTTCCCCCATTTACATCAATTAATTTAAAAGGTGGGTACTAAATTTTTCATGGGAATTGCCTCAGCCTTAACAAAATTCACTAGAAGAATCTAGGTGAAGCTATAAAATCTGTGTAACATTTTATAATAATAATAATAATTTAAAACTTTAAGATGTTATTTTTGAAAATTTATAATCTGCATCAAGAGTAGAAATAAACAAGTCTCTATAACCTTTTGCTTTGACAATCATTTATTTTTTTAATGACAGCCTATTTCTATTTTTAATGGTGCTTATTGTTATAATCAGAATGACCAGTCCTATCAAGGACATACACCCAGTACAGAACTGTTCTTACAAAGCCAGCAAATAGCATCCTTTTCATGTAAGTCGTTTTCTATTGACATAGTTGTGTGATGGCATCTTGCTAAGTATCACAGATCTCATGTGAATTTTTTATAAGTTTTCCCAACTGTCAATACTCATTCAGCAGGAATTTGTGTAAACATTGTGTTCTTTCTATAGCTTATAGCAGAGCCAGTTATAAAAATTTAGAGTTTTGCTGACAATTTTCCCACTGAAACATGATGCAAAAAGAAACTCAGTTGGTTCTTGACAGGTACATTTGCTCTGTCATGACAAAAAAGCATAAAGTAACACATGATTTTCAGTTAAAGAAGCAAATAAAATTCAGAGATAATCCAGTATGGGGAGTGGGAATGCTGACCATGCAAGTAAGATTATGTTTATAGTTACATTTTTAACTATGTTGTTGTTAGATGTGATTGAGTCCAGTCTAACTCATAGCCACCCTATGTACAGCAGAACAAAACAATCCCTGATTCTGGGTCACATACACAGTCATTTATATTTGAGCCCATTGTTGCAGAACCTGTGTCAATCCATCTTGTAAAGGGTTTTCCTTTTTTTATTGACCTGCCACTCTCCCAAACATGATGTCTTTATCCAGGGATTGGTCGCTCCTGACTACATGACCAAAATACATAAGAGGCAGTGTAGCTATCATTTCCAAGGAGCACTCTGGTTGTACTTCATCTAGGACAGATCTGTTGGTTCTTTTGTTCATGGTACATTCAATATAGTTCATATTGAATAATTCATGAATAGTTCATGGTATATTCAATAATCATCTCCCACACCCTAATGCAAAAGCATCAGTTCTTCTCCTGTCTCCTTTGTTCAATGTCCAGCTTTCACAACCATATGTTGCAACTGAAAACACCATGGCATGAGTCAGGCATGAGTCTTAGTGTTCAATGTGACATCTTTACTTTTCAATACTCTAAGGAGATCTTTTGCCACAGCTTTTCCCAAAGCAGTGCATCTTTTGATTTCATGACTGTTGCTTCCACGGGAGTTGACTGTAGAACCAAGCAAAGCAAAATCTTGCACAACTTCAATCTTTTCTCCATTTATCATGAAGTTGCCTACTGACCCAGTTGTAAGGATTTTTGTTTTGTTGATGTTTAGTCACAATCCATACCAAAAGCTATGTTCTTTGATCTTCATCAGTAAATGTTTTAAATCCTCTTCACTTTCAGTAAGCAGAGTTGTCACCTATATAACACATGTTGTTAATGAATCTTCCTCCAATCCTGATCCCACATTCTTCATAAAGTCCAGATTCTCAGATTATTTGCTCAGCATAGAAATGGAAGAGATATGGTAAAAGTATACAGCCCTGATGCACACCTTTCTCCACTTTAAACCAGGCAGTATTTCCTTGTTCTATTTGAACAGCTGCCTCCTGATTCATGTACAGATTCCTCATGAGGACAATTAGGTGCTCCAGTATTCCCATTTTCTGAAGTGTCATCCATAATTTGTTATGAGCAACACTATCAAATGCCTTTGCATAATCAGTAAAACATAGACTTCTTGCTGATATTCTCTGCTTTGAGCTAATATCCACCTGACATCATCAATGATGTCCCTGGTTCCGTGCCCTCTTCTGAATCCGGCTTGATTTTCTGGCAGTTGCCTGTCTATATACTATATATTTTTTAAGTATAAGTATTCTTAACTAAAGGGCTGGGATTTAGTTTAGTTGGTAGAGTGTGCTTTCTGAGACTCTGGATTCAATCCCAGCACCACAAAAATGGGGAAGGACTTGGCTACACCCTCCTGAAAAAATCAGCTGTTGAAAACCCTGTGAATTTCAGAAAAGCACTGACAATAGTGTTGGGCATGACATAGTCTTGGAGAGTGTTTCATTCTATTGCACATATGGTCGCTAAAAGTCGGACCTTACTCGAGGGCATCTAGCAACAACAACGTTTATTATTATGGTCAATATATTTGATCTGTATTGTCTCTGTTTCTCTCTGCCCCTTCCTCTCTGTTTATATAATTTCAGTGATCCCAAAAGAGTCCCTTTGCTCTTGTGTAGTCCAAGCTACAAATGGTCTACTTTATGTCACTATAGATTAGTTTGTATATCCTAAATACTTTTATTCAGCACTGGGAGTTAAACCCATGGCCTTGAACACACTAAACAAGTACTCAACCACTGAGCTATATTCCTATCCCCTTATTAATTAATTAATTAATTAATTAATTTAAAGACAGGGTCTCAATGAGTTCCAAAGGCTGACTTTAGGCTTGAATTTGTGATCCTCCTGCCTCAGCCTTCTGAGTAGCTATGATTACAGGTATGTGCCGTGACACTTAGCTATTTTAAAAATTTGTATATAGGTCACCCCTCCCCTGTGGCCAGGACTGGGCTTGCTCTTCTTCTCCAGCCAGGATCAGGACCCCACACCAAGGGGACTGGTGAGGCATGATAGAGTCAGGGATGGCTTCAGGATGCCTTTAGATCAGGTTTTATTATATAGCTCCTGTAAAGAAATAAGTGCTACAGCTCTATAACTCTCAAGGTCACCCTTCAGGATGGTGGAAGTGTCACGGCTCTGGCCTTGGTGGCAGTCTGTCTGTGTCCCAGCTCCTTGGACATCCTCTGTGAAGGCTAGCTTCTTCTCTGCTTCTTCTCTGGTGATCTCCATCTTGGTCTGGGGATGGTGTGGCCTCTGCAATGCCAGGCAGTCTTCTCTCTTGATCTGGTGGTAGCCTGCCCCATCTGCAATGGACCGGCAGAGCATGCCAGCAGCAAGTGACCTTCCAGCAGGCAGCAAGCAGGCAGCAACACTCAGCATCACCATTAGCAGCAGCACATGCAGAGTGAGCTCTCTTTATATAGTCCTTGGGTAACTGCCTTAACTGTCTCAAGATGGCAACCAACCAGTCAGGTGGTCATATGAGGGGCTGGATGCAACCAGTTAGGAACGACATTCAAATAAAGGGTGAAACCGGATGTCACTTCCTGGCCTATCAGAGAATGTTCTTTAGTGGCCAATTAGGGGGCAGGATAAGGGTTGGGAGTAACCTATCAGATGAGAGGGCCAGTGCCATCTTGGCTGCAGCCAGCACCCTCTTGGATCACTCAACGCCAAGAGGGACTTGGATGTGGGAAAAGGGTCACTGGAAGCCATCTTGCCTAGGAAGATAGAGGTTAGTCCTCCAGGCGGGCTAGATAAACCTTATCCCAGCCATGTTTCCTCCCTATCTCCTGGAGATTCCCTACATTTATATAAAGCAGATAATATAGTATTTGTTCTTTTGTGTGACGTCTTTTTATTTATTTAGAGAATTTGAGATTCACTCATGCTTGCATGTATCAGTCATTCATTGGCTTTAATTTCTGAGTAACTTTCCATTGTACTTTATTTTTGTTTACCTAATTTCCTCCTGCTAATGAACATTTGCCTGCAGCCATACCACTGTGGGGTCTGATTCTGTCAGATCTCGGAAGTTAAGCAAGGTTGGACTTGGTTAGTACTTGGATGGGAGACATCAAGGTGCTGTAGGATTGGGAGAAGTTCCTGGCAACCCAATCCCCAAAACCAAAGAGCCACTGAAAATCCTATGAATAGCAGAGAAGCACTAACTATATTGTTTCCTCTGTAGCACATTGGGTCATTATGAGTCGTACAACAATTTGATGGCACCTAACAACAACAATCAACATTTGGATTATTTATTTTTGGTTATTGTGAGTCAAGCTGCTATGAACATTCATACATAAATTTCTGTATAGACATGTTTCTTATTTCTTCTTGAGTAACTTATAGATGGAGAATGGCTTAGTCATATGCAAAGCATGGGTTTAAATTTTTATAATAATGGAAAATAGTTTCTCAAGAACATCACAAGTTTTTGTTTCCCACAGTAGTGTGTAAGTATTACATTTTATCTACATCTTGATCAGAATTGAACATTCTATTTGTGTATATCTTACTTATTCTAATGAATGTGCTATGTTATCTCATTGCAGTTTTAATATCCTTTAGCTCAGTTGGTTGAGTGCCATGCTGTACTCTCTGAGGACCTGGGTTCAATTCCCAGCACTGCTAAAATAGGAGAAGGACATGAAAATCCACTCCAGATGTAATCCCAAAGCAACTACCCATTGAAAACCCTATGAGGGTTGCTATGAGTTGGACCCGACTCAACAGCATCTAACAGCAAGAATGATGTTGTACATCTTATGATTACTTTCCATTTATAGATATCATTTTGTGAAAATATATTCAATCTTTTGTCCATTTTCATTGGGTTGTTTGCCATATCTCTAGTAAGTAGTAAGAGTTCTTTCTATATTCGGAGTGCAAGCCCATTATCAGATATATGTACTGTAACTATTTCCTCCCAGTTTGGCTTGCATATTTGTTTTCTTAATCAAATATTTCAAAGAGATGAAATGTCTTCTAAATTTGAGAAAATCCAAATTATATTTTTTCTGTGGTAGTTTGTATGTTTAATGACCTAAGAAATCTTTCCTAAGCCAAATTTCCAATTAGCTTAGTTTTTAGTTTTTCAGAGTCCTCTGTTTGTTTCTTTTGAATCTTGTCTGAAATATTTAGTGGTAATTATTAGTAGAGATTGCCTAAGTGGCCCTTCCACATCTTGGATGCTTATTTTCTGATAGTATTTTTGAGACACCAAAAACAGATGAGAAAGAAATGTAGTATGTGTAGGAGATATCTGCCCTCTGTTAAAGTCACTTGTTTGAGAGAATGGAAATTACAGATGTTCTGGATGTGTCTGGAAATAAATTGAGTATATGGAAAGCAGCATATAATAAAAGTACAAATTGTTGTTGTTAGGTGATTTTAAGTCTGTGTCTGACTCATAGCAACCCTATGTACCACAGGTGAAACACTACTGTCTACTATTGTTGTTGTTGTTGTTAGGTGCTGTCGAGTCGTGTCCGACTCATAGCCACCCTCATAGGGTTTTCAATGGCAGATTGTTTCAGGATTGCCTTGGGAGTGGGTTGCCACGTCCTTCTCCCATTTTTGCAGTGCTGGGAATCGAACTCGGGACCTCAGAGACTGGAGAGTGGCGCTCTACCAACTGAGCTAAATCCCAACCCCATCTACTATTGTGGCTCTCTGCTATTCATAGGGTTTTTAGTGGCTGATTGTTTTTTGCAGGTATGTTGCCATGTCCTTCTCCCAACCCTACAGCACCTGGTATTCTGCTACAGACCTGCTGCAGTCTAGATAGAATCCAGGGTCTCCTGAAGGCGGATGAGGAGTTGGCGATGGGTAACAAGCACAGCAGCTCGGAGGCAGTGTGATCTTGTTCCATTTATTTCCAGATTATCCAGCCTTTTTATAAAGAACTACCATTCATTAAATCTTATGAAAGGTCAGAAAAAGATAAGGAAGTTGGTTGTATTGATGGAATCACCTGATCAATTGTCACATGAGTATCAGGTGGTAATAATCAAAGTGGAAGAGGAATTCAGAGATGACCTGAGCATCTGCATTTCCTGTAACAATTGACTATTCTTAATCTTTATGCAGGAATTTAGGGCAGTTAACTGCCACCTGTGTGTCACCCCATTGAGTCTACTGTTATGAAGAATGGGTGCTTTTGCTTACTGTAGAGCTGTCAGTACAAAGGCTTTTGTTTAAGGAGTTTACGCTGTTGAGGCTTGTCAACTCCCAATCTGAATTAGCATAGTCCACAGAGCCAGAAGATTATTTTTCATTAATATTTCTAGAAATCTACAGTAGTGACAAATTAAAATTTAAGAAAAGATGGGGTTCCAAGTCCTTTTCCATGAAGAGACCTTTTTGGGGGTACTATTCCCCTCTCGGCAGACTTTCGGTGGATTTTCCTTCCAATGCCTTTATTAAAGATACTCTTCCTCATGTGGGGACTCTGTCTACCCATCATGAGTGGATCTGGACCAGGCAGTGTTCCCAGGTGGTCTTCCATCCAAGTACTAATTAGGTCCGACCCTACTTAGCTTCTGAGATCTGATGGGATCAGATACCACAATGAGTGGTACAGCTGCAGGATAAAGGTACAAATATGGACTTATTTTAAATAAAACCTACCTTTTTCTTGTTGCCTGAATTTTTGTCTGGTAATATATAATGTCTAAAGAAGTTTATTTTGTTCTGGTCACAATAGTTATATAAAATTCTATAGTCCAGTTTACTATGCATGTCGTATCTCTTCAGGTATTCTTTTTCTGTGCAATCTCATGACATTACCAAAGCTAGTCAAATGATCTTCAGCTTCAGCCTCCCTAGTAGCTATACCTATAAGTCTATGCCACTGTGTCTAGATGACTAGGGTAATTTTTTAAAAAATCAATATTTTACTGGTAACCTACATCCTTTCAAAACAACCTGCTTTCATTTTTCATCCAAGGAAAGAGGTGCATGTGCTCTTTAATATGATATCCAGGAGCAAGCTTTAAAAAGACTTAATAAAGGTGATTTAGTGAAACCAGATACAGTCCCTGCTGGTCTTGACTATATGGAGGATATTTGTCCTTCTCTTTCCTACTTGCAGATTTTCCTCACTCTCAGTATGCTGGCTGGTTTTAAGGAGATTCACTCACCCCAGCAAGTTATAGCAACCCCCATTGGTTATTGCCACTATTGGTTAATTGAAAACATAAAGCATCATGATAATCAACAACAATGTATCTGAAAACTAGTTCTGAAGTTCTTTTATCCTATCATATGGAAGTACTCATGAGCCATAGCTATAGATTTTGAGAGGAGGCTTCAGAAATGAAGGTAGGGTGGTGTGGGATTGTAGGCAGCCTATTCATGTAATTTACTCATACCTTCTGAGGGTGCTTAAACATAACTTCTAGAGTTGAAATTCGTTGCAAGGGATTGATACTTGATCTTTTCATATGTTGTGGTTGTTGTTGGGTGCTGTCAAGTTGTCTCCAACTCATAGCAACCCTCATAGGGTTTTCAATGATTGATTGTTTCAGGATTTTCTCAGGAATGAATTGCCATGTCCTTCTCCTATTTTTGCTGTGCTGAGAATTGAACTCAGGACCTCAGAGACTACAGAGCTGTGCTCTACCAACTGAGCTAAATCCCAGTCCCTTTTTATATGGGAGCTCTATTAGTACCAACTCATGATTGGTACCTCTGATGATGTTGGTGTCCTGCCCTCAGTTGCTTTATCTTGATTAAATTCAATAGCACAAAGTTATTCTTCAAACACAGTAATTTTCTGTTGTGGATGGTATGGCTTTGCTCAAGGACCTTACAAGTCTAAACTAGTTCTACTACTGAGGTTTGCTAGAAATTCTAAATGGCATCCCTAACCTTTAGGTTGTTGTTAGGTGCCATCACATTGGTCCCAACTCATTGTGACCCTGTGTACGACATAACAAAGTACTCCCTGCTTCTGTATGAGGCACATGATCATTTTTATGTTTAATCCCATTGTTGCAGACACTGTGTTAATCCATCTAGTGGAGGGTTTTCCTTATTTTCATTGACCGTTCTCACAAACATGATGTCTTCCTCCGGGGATTGGTACCTCCTGGCAACATGTCCAAAATACATAAGATGCACTCTATCCATCCTAGCTTTGAAGGATCAGTGTGGTTGCACTTCTTCTAAGACAGATCTGTTGGTCCTTTTTGCAGTCCATGGTATACTCAATATTCTTCTATAGCACCATAATTCAGAAGCATCAATTCTTCTCCTGTCTTCCTTATTCAATGTCCAGATTTCACAACCATATGACGTGACAGAAAATACCATGCCATGAGTCAGGCATACCTTCATCTTCAATGTGACATCTTCACTTTTTCATGCTTTAAAGAGGTCTTTTATAGCAGGTTTTCCCAATGCAATGCATCTTTAGATTTCCTGACTGCTGTTTCCATAGGTTTTGATTATAGAACTAAGTAAAGCAAAATCTTGAACAACCTCAATCTTTTCTCCATTTATCGTGAAGTTGCCTACTGACCCAGTTGTAAGGATTTTTGTTTTGTTGACATTGAAGTGCAATCCACACTGAAAGCTGTGTTCTTTGATCTTCATCAGTAAATGTTTCAAATCCTCTTCACTTTCAACAAGCACAATTGTGTCATCTGCATAATCTCAGTTGTTAATGAGATTTCCTCCAATCCTGATGCTACATTCTTCTTCATAAAGTCCAGCTTCTTGGATTATTTGCTCACCATAGAGATTGAAGTGATATGGTAAAAGGATACAATTCTCACGCACAACTTTCTCCACTTTAAACCAGGCAGTATTCCCTTGTTTGTTTGAACGACTGCCTCCTGGTCCATGTATAGGTTCCTTATGAGTACAATTAAGTGCTCTGGTATTCCTGTTCTTTGCAGCCTTACCCATAATTTGTTATGATCCACACAGTCAAATGCCTTTACATGGTCAATAAAACACAAATAGACATCTTTTTGGTATTCTCTGGTTTTGGCAAATATCTATCTGACATTAGTCATAATGCCCCTGATTCCATGCCCTCTTCCAAATCCCGCTTGTTTTTCTGGCATTTCCCTCTCTGTATACTGCTGCAGTTGCTTTTGAATGCTCTTTAGCAAAATTTTACTTGTGTGTGATATTAATGATATCATTCAATAGAGTCCACATTCTGTTGGATCCCCTTTGTTAGGAATAGGCACAAATACACGTCTCTTCCAGTCAGTTGGCCAGGTAGCTCTTTTCCAAATCTCTTGGCACAAGCAAGTTAGCATCTCCAGTGCTGCATCATTTTGTTGAAACATCTCTATTGGTATTCCATCAATTCCTGGAGCCTTATGTTCCACCAATTCCTTCAAGGCAGCTTCCACTTCATCCTTCAGTATCATTGGTTCCTGACCATATGCAACCTCTTGAAATGGTTGGTCATTCACAAATTCTTCTTGGTATAATGACTCTGTGTATTCCTTTCATCTTCTTTTGATGTTTCCATTTAGTATTTTCCTTGTAAAATCCTTCAGTATTGCCACTCGAGGCTTGAACTTTTTCTTCAACTACTTAAGCTTTAGAAAAACAGAGTCTCCTTCTCTTTTGGTTTTCTTCTTCTAGCTCCATCTACTCAACTTTGCATGCTGGAAAGTTCCAGCCATACCCTTCCCTTACTCTAAGTCCCACTTGAAATCACCAGCCTTCTGTTTAACCATTAAAGTATAGAATTCAGTCTTTATAAAATAAACCATATTATGTAAAAATAAAGTCCTCCTGTTTTTCTCATATATATGTGTGTGTGTGTGTGTGTACACACACACACACACACACATATATACACATACACACACATACACACATACACACACACACACACACACACACACATATATATATATATAATTTTTACCTTAACAGAATTCCCTTGGGTACTTTTAATTAGATAATGAATCACTCTTCTACCCTTGAGCCTACAGCTGTAGCTCTGTGGCATCCGATCCCATCAGATCTCAGAAGCTAAGCAGGGTCAGGCCTGGTTAGTACCTGGATAGGAGATCACCTGGGAACACCAGAAGCTGTAGACTTGGGAGAAGGACCTGGCAACCCCCTCCCAAAAATCAATCTGCCATTGAAAACCCTATGAACAGCAGAGAAGCACTGACAGTAGTGTTTCCCCTGTTGTACAGAGGGTCGCTATGAGTCAGATACCGACTCGACGGCACCTAACAACAACAACAGCTTCTACCTTTATTTTCATCTTAAGTCTATGACTACACATATATAATGTTCCTTCAAATTCTTTTTGCCAAAGTGACTCCAATTATCTCTTGGTTGGACATATACATACTTTCTTAGATATTTCAAGAAAGACAAGCGTTTCATGATTTCTTGTTTATGTCCTTTTTGTATACTTTACAGATCCTTGAGTTGAATATAAAACCTGTTTCATAGTTTCTTTTTTCTTAATTTCCCCAGAATGATGTTCTGCTGTTGCTGTTCTTTATATATTGCTCTGAAAAATTCGGTGTCAAACTAATTCTCTTGTCCTTGTATATTTTTTGAATTCCTACTGGAAGTGCTGAGGGTTTTTTTTTTTTCTTTTAAATTAGAAAAAAATAATGTGAATATGGCATAAAACTTGCTAGAATTTCTTTAAGTTGACCACATCTGGTCAAATTTTGAAGGTCCTAAGCAGGCATTTATAATATGTATAAGTATTCTTTAAGTTACATACAGTTCTCTAAAATTTATTTTTAAATGTTAATTTTACTGTTTTGGTTTTCTTTTTAAAAAAATCCAACTATACATATTCTGGGCCTTTTTCCTTTTCCTTTTCCTTTTTTCCTTTCCTTCTTTTCTTTTCTTTTTTCTTTTCTTTTTTTTTTTTGTCTTTGTTTGATCTGCTGTTTTGACCACTTTCTCTTTGACTGCTTTAGTACTATATTTATCTCATTTTTATTCCTTATTATCTTGCTTTAGTCTACACCCATTAAGCAATTTTCACTCATTGTATACTTTTTCTAGTTTGGTCTTACTTTTAAGATGATTATGATTTTATTCCCTATTATTTTTCTATGTACAAACAACTTTTGTTTCATTTCTTCCTATTTTTTGGTCCAGTTTTGTTGATAGTTTTTGAGCTTCTCTAATTCAAGGTTTTCCGATCTGTATTCCTAAGGAATAAGGGTACACACATATGTACATATACATATTTGAATTTAGCTTTTAGGTTATCTAAATGTATCCTGTTTTAAATACATTGTGGGATTGCTTTCACCTCCTTTTTCCATTTTAAGGTCATTGGTGACATTTTTTTTTGCAATTAACAAAAATGGAAGTAGCTGAAATTATCTCTGTATTTTACATTTTATAGCATCAACAGCTTAAAATATCACTTATATTTTTAAATATCTTTCAAAGTTTATTTTGAAAATTTGAAATATTTTTATAGTGAATAACCTAATACCTACTACCTTGTTGTTTGGTTGTTGTTGTTGTTACCTAGTTCTAAAAAAAAAAATTACTGAACTTACTTTATCAGGTGTTTATGCATCTACTCATCCTTCTATCCATTTAGCAATGTGACTTATTTAATATATTAAATAGTATAGTTTTATTTCTTGTTTTTTGCTTATATACTTATCTCTGACTACTTTCAAGGTAGTGA
>VMDO01029451.1:0-22629 GCA_007922755.1 Pedetes capensis | reverse complement strand
TCACATTATTTCTATAAGTTAGAAGTTGCTTATCCTGGCCATGATCTCACACTACTGTATGCTAAATACAAGAATACCACATTATACAAATAAATTAGCAATGCTAGGAGATGTCTAGGAATTTTCCCTTACTGAAAATTGCTTTAAAATCACTTCATGGCATATTGATTCAGAATGGTTTGCTTGGACCCCATCAAAAAGGAATTATGAAAAGAAATGTTTGCATCATGCTTTAATGTTATAATTTTCATAATACCACTAAGTATACTGCAGCAGAGACAAGTGAATATTTTCTGAATGTATCTGACATATCAGTGAAATATCTGTATTTATCTCACTGAGCCATCATGGTGCAGAATCTGAAAACAATAAGATACATTTTTCCTTTTTTATAATAAAAAAGTAATCTTTTATTTATAGCATACCTGATAGTACAATCAGAAAAGCAATTATCAATGTTTTTAGAAAGAGAGAAAAGTTAAAATAGTAAGAAGAAGGAAGGGAGTGAGGAGGCAAGCAGGAAAAGGAGAGATGGAGGAAGGAAGGGAAGGAAATATACAAAGGAGAGAAAGAAAGAGAGATAGCAAGAGAGAGCGAGCATACACAATTTACTCTTCCTCCTGGGACATAGGGTAATTGTTTTTGCTTCCCATTTATAGCTATATCACTTACTTTGGGTAAAGAAATATGAAATAAAGTGACTTAAATCATTTTTTAGCCTCTCCTAATATACCTTGGCATGCAGTGGCAGTTTGGTAAGATTTGTAATTCCTGGCTTTTTGCCTCTTGCACCGAAAACAATACAGATACTGTTTTATTCTCTTGTCCGTAAATTCTCCTGAATTCAACTTGACTTTTTTATCCTTTGTAAATGAGCTTATTTTACAGCCGGATATAGTTTTAGGGATATTTTTCCCCAATGAAATTCATTAATGCCACCCTGATAAAGATTGTCAGGCAAGACAATTGTCAGAACTTTGTGCTTTCCTTTGTGTTCTGTTTGGTGTTTTCAAATGCTTGTTGAGTCTTATGCTTGATATATACTCTACGAAAGAAGCTTGAACTGTTCTGTGAAGAAGGAGAAACTATCACTTGAGTCTTCAGGCTTCGTTTGAGCTGTTGGTTAGGGATAGTGGCCAATTTGGTGAGATGTTTGGATATGGTGAAGGCCATATGGTTCATAAGCTGTACAATTTGTAGCTGAATTCATGGTTTTCTTTGTACAGATGCCTCTTTTATGTTTTAAAAGGCAGGATTATCTGTACACCTCACTCCTTCCAGTCATGAAAATGACTCAGGAGAAGAAAAACAAAAGATATAAGCTGAACAATTTATTTTTGAACTCTGCTTCTTCCAACTGTGGTAGAACATTTAGCTCTAAAAGATTTGTTTGTGGTCTTTATATAGCCTACATACATATTTGGCTTTTGTCCTAACAATTTCATCATTATTGAAGGTATCTTAGGAATGTATTTCAATTTCAATGGCTTATTCTACTTCTTAACTAGGGGGTTTGGTTGAAGGTAAAAAACTTCTTTTGGTTTTCTCTGCATTGACTATATGGCAATTATTCCTTGATGTGGGTGGCTTCTGTGAACATGTGAATTTATTTCCATTTTAAATATTTTACTTGATGTATATTAGTCATTCTTATTTTGTGCTTATTTCATTTATTATGAAGTAAATGTGATTTTTTTCACTCAAGAAAAGATGGAATGTTGATTAAGATTACGTACTCTACAGACAGACAGATTTTACTGAGCTCAAATCCTGGTTCTGTGGCTCAGAGATAGGTATTAAATTCTATATGCCTTGGCTTTGCTATCTATAAAATATGGATAATGATAGTAACTAATTTAAGGTATAATTGAGGATTAACTATATCCATTTACATAGTATATTTCCAACTAGTATACAGTAAGCACTTGATACTTATTGACTATGATTAGCTAATTTCTTTCCTAGAATTCCCTGGCCTGGTTCTCAGTAAACCTTCTCAAATATTCTCACACTACTATGGTTGTTTATAAACTGCACTATATACTTAATAATTTAACTCACTTGCTCATATCCCATTGACAGTAGGTGGTCAATTCAGGACCTGAAGCCAATGTTAGACAAATTGTCAAAGTCAAAAACTGCTTTCGGTATAAGGAATTGCCTTTTATAATTTTCAATTGCACTGCTAAATATTACTCCTTGCATTCAAAAGTTTTTAAAACATTGTTCCAGTGACATACATCATGCACATATGAGACTGAATATGGCAAAATAAACACAAATCTTCAAGCAGCCTCCCACACAGCATACATTTCTCAAAAGGATGCTATAAACTTTCAAAATCCAAAGTGACTATGTTGAATATATGTCCACTTTATGAACTGCAAGTATAAAGAATTGTCTTAGTTTTTTTCCTGGAGGCTTTCTGAACTAGTAATTGATTCCATGACATACTCATGAGATCATTCATACTACTGTCATTTGCTTCTCTCTCTCTCTCTCTCTCTCTCTCTCTCTCTCTCTCTCTCTGTGTGTGTGTGTGTGTGTGTGTGTGTGTGTGTGTGTGTGTGTGTTTGTCTAAAAGAGAGAGAGAACAAAATAGACAGCGGGCCAGGCGCGATGGTGTATACCTATAATCCCAGCAACTGGGAAGGGAGAGGAAGGAGGATTGCAAGCTGAAGGCCAGAGGCAGTCTGCATTACTTAGCAAAATCCTGTGTCAAAAAGTAAAAAAATGGGCTGAGGTGCAGTTCAGTGGTACAGCACTTGCAAAGCATGCAAGCACAAGACCCTGGGTTCAATCCCCAGTACCATACACACACAAAAAGAGAGAGAGAGCATTTGGTGTATGTATTAGAGGTTGGGGGAAGAAAAGGAATAGAGTAATTCTTTCCAATCAAAGACTTTTTATTGCAATATCTGTCTAAGTTTACCACAGCCATTGTCCTCATTCATTGCTATATATGTTACCATGAATCTTTCATCATACACTTAAAAGTTATTTAGATTATGTACTGCTGTTGTCTGCTGGCATAGAGTAGATGTTCAAAAAATATTTCATGAACGTTTATGGACACTAACATATGCTTTGAAACTAGGATCACAGTAAAAGCCCTGTATAGTAGTTAGCAAACCATGCATAGGACTAGATAGTAAATATTTTAACTGCTATGTTCCTATAACAATTTAGAAAAACAGGCCATGTTAGCAGCTTTCCATTACTATATCAAATGTCTGAGATACCCAACATATAAAGAAAAAAGTTTATTTTAGTTCATGGTTTCAGAGGTTCTGGTCCCTGATTGTTTGGGCCTATTGCTTTGGCACCTGAGGTACGGCAGCTCATCATGGTGGGAGCAACTGTTGGAGATCTGCTCACTTCATGGCCAAGAAAAAAATGATCATACTGAGGTCTCACAGTTCCCTTTGAGGGCACATTCCCAATGATTTCCCCATGACCTCCCACTATGCCCCACCTCTTAAAAGTTTCTACCATGTCCCAAGAGTGCACAGCTGGGGACCAAAACTATAACTTATGGGCCTTCGGAAGGCATCACAAACCCAAATCATGGCCAAAGCAATGTTTCATATTTGATCTTCAGTCCTTATTTTGTAAACTACCAGTCTAACTAATCAGGAAAATATGCAAAATTCACTTAGTTTTTCTTATAGTGTCCCTTGTTTCCACAACTTATTGAGTTACAAAGGCTTTACTCTTTTAATTATAGTTGTTAGGTGCAGTCGAGTTGTGTCAAACTCATAGTGACCCTCACAAGGTTTTCAATAGCTGATTATTTCGGGATTGCCTTGGGAGTGGATTGCCACGTCCTTCTCCCATGTTTGCGGTGCTGGGAATTGAACTGGGAACCTCAGAGATTGCAGAGCACTGCTCTACCAACTGAACTAAACCCCAGCCCCCTTTTCAATTGTTAGTAGTTTAAAAATAACTGTCACTTTTCATAGAAAAAGAAAAATTGTATTGAAAGTAGCAATATACTCAGAGAAAAACACTTGAGAATTTGGTGATTGAAGTTCTTTAATCACCATGTTCTAATTTCATTCACTTAGAGAGAGAGGACTGTATAGAGAAAATATATAACTCTAAAAAAATATGTAACTGCCTAAAGAAAAATTTTAAATGAAATTTTGTGTTATTCAAGTAATTTGTGGTATGATTAGACAGCAAAACAACATAACTAACTGGTAAAGGTGAAAGAACAGATATATATTGGTATCTACTGTGTGTCCAAAATGTTACTGGGAATAAAATACAGAGGTGAGTTACATATAGCTCTCTCCCTTAACATGTTAAACTATTTAAAAGAATTAGCTTTTGAGTCAGGCATGGTGGCACATATGTCTAATCCAAGTGACCCAGGAGGCTGAGGCAGGAGGATCACAAGTTTGAGGCTATAGGCCTCAATTTGGTGAGATCCTATCTCAAAATAAGGAAAAAAATTAAAGATGGGCTGGAGATGCAGCCCAGTGGTAGAGGATAAGATAAAAAGATTACTAAAAAAAAATACATAGACTTCTACAACACAACATTATGTCCATAACACATTGCTAAATTAGAAAGAAAGCAAACAGAACAATTTATATAACACTTTATATAAAAAAAAACAAATACCTAATATTAGCCATTTTTCATTTGATTCTAGAGGTAAAGCATAACTGGATATATTAAGGCTTTATGGACAGATGGAAACAGCCAGCATTCATTCCATTCTCATTAATATTCCTTCTCATTCATTCTCTCTCTCTCTCTCTCTCTCTCTCTCTCTCTCTCTCTCTCTCTCTCGATTAAGATTTTAACCCAGGGCTTTGGACATGCTAGGCAAGTGCCCTACCAGTAAGTAGCACTCCTAGCCCCTTTTACATTTTTTATTTTGAGATAGGGTCTTGCTAAGTTATATAGGTTGCCCCTGACCTTGACTTCACAATCCTCATGCCTTAGCCTCTCCAAGTAGCTGGGTTTACAGGCATACATTGTAGTGTCTATCATATGTATGTGCTTATATGCTTTTTTCTCTGCCCCTCTCCCTGACCCTTAGTCCCCTCCCTCTCTCTCTCTTCACCTCATTCATTCCTGCTGCTGCTCACCTGTCAACTGATAGTTCATATTATAACTGCCATCAACTCTTCTATGTCATATATGTCAGAGATAGATAAGGCCTCATTTTTTTGAAATCTCTCAGAAAAGTACTAGTCATGGGGCCAGGGGTGTAACTTGGTGGTGAAATACATGCACAACTGGTGTAAAGTTCAGGGTTCAATCCCCAGCACCAAGTGATAAAACATACTGGTGAAGAATGTTGTTGTTAGGTGTCATTGAGTCAGGTCCAACTCATAGCAACCCTATGTACAACAGATGAAACACTCCCCAACACTGTGCCATGCCCAGCTCTATATCAGTGCTTCTCTGATATTCATAGGGTTTTCGTGACTGTTTTTTGAGATTGTTTCAGGAGTGGGCTGCCAGGTCATTCTCCAGTTTTTGTGGTGCTAGGGATTTAACCCACGGCCTCAGAGATTGCAGAGCAGCACTCTCCCAACTGAGATAAACCCCAGCCCAGGTGAAGAATACTGAATCTCAAGTTGTTATTTTTCAATAAAAATTAACTTAAGATAGGAATGTGGATCAGGTAATATGAACATGGTCACTGAGACACTATTCTTTAGCTTTAGGGTGATTCCGTGAAAGATAGTGGTGGTAGGGAAGTGGTAACAAAGATGGGGATACTTACTTTTAATATCCTTACTAATATTAATATATTAAGCATATTGTTACCTAATAACAACAATTGTTGGAAAATGCTACGTATCTTTTAATAAATTGATTTGTGGCTGCCGAAATAGTTAATACATGTTCAGACTATTTGGGCTCCATTAATTGACTTAGAGCCTCCCATATAATGGGAGGCAATCTATTTTAAAACATTTAGGCCACATTTGAAATGTATCACTTTAAATACATTTAGCCAAAATCTCACAAATATGCTGAAAGAGAATCAGCCAAGATGAAACCAAAGGGCAATACAAAAAAGAATTCGCCTACCAGGGGATCCCAAAGCAATAGCCATTTATGCAGACATAACACCCTGGCATCAGGTGAAAAGTGTGTGTCACAAAGAGAAATACTGAATCAATAGCCATCAAACTCACAGTTGAGCCAAGTATTAGCTGTTCCTTTGTCTCTTTGTTCACATTTGATACAAGAGTAGGTCAAATTTTCCTTAAAAGTTTAAGAATTATATCCTTAGATGACTCTGAATTCTTTAGTATTCTAAGTTTAGTTATAGGCAACCATGTCTACAACCAATATATGTCAGTTCTAAGTAAAAATGACATGAATAATAATTTAACTTTGCTGTCATCTTTGTATCTTCATATACTATGTTTCATTAGTTTCTTTAAGTCATTTAATTTCTTTAGAATGTGACATAAGGCTTTCAAGTGATAATATACAGTGAATATCTGTGTGCTAGGGGCTGGGCTTTAGCTCAGTTGGTAGAGCGCTGTGCTGCAGTCTCTGAGGTTCCAAGTTCAATTCCCAGCACCACAAAAATGGGAGAAGGACCTGGCAATCCACTCCCAAGGCAATCCCCAAACAGTCAGCCATTGAAAACCCTATGAGGGTCACTGAGTCGGACACCAACTCAACGGCACCTAACAACAACAACATCTGTGAACTAAGGACAAGGAAGTATTTGGTTATACAATTTAGATTCTTTTTATAAGTTGTTTTAATTAATAAATTGTTAAAGCTTCATAATTATGATTTTTCTCAAAGTCCTATAATATAATGAAGCAGTTTTTAAATCAATTCCCATTTTGCAAAAAAGATAGAAATATGACATAAGATATATAAAATATGGCAAATTTCCTAAAGCAAAACATATACAAATGGGAGATAATTAAGACAGTCTCAATTTTTGTAGCATATAATAGCATATTAAACACAAAGGTAAAAGAAAATTGTACTTACATCTGAGTGTCACATATTATTTTACTGGGGCTATTTTGTAATTTACACTGAGGCAATATCATTTTGTCTTAAAAAGAGGTAGGAAAGCAAACTCAGAGCATTATTACCTGCCAAAACCCTTTCTTGAATTCATGGTGTTGTAGATCCTTCTTGTGATATGGATTATAGGCAACTTTCAGAGAAGCAATCTGGAAACACAGAAGTAAATAAAATATGAGACATTGCAACTAAAAATAAGTTACAACTCTGTAACTTTTGGCAGAATTGCTTTCTTACTTGGCATTGAATGGAAGTGATGGAATAAATTAATTCTTAAAAATTTATCACCAATGTCCAACATGTCATCTTTGTCTTTGTTTCAATATATGAGTAAATCAATGAATAAATAAGCATATTTCTTTTTAGAATTTATTTAAAATTTTATAGCAGGTATTATAGAGTAAAATTCACTTCTTATTTTGTATTATCTTATAAAAAAGAGAAATAAAGAACACAACAGCAGCAGCAGCATAAAAAAAGTTGGAGGTCAATATCCTTGATTTCTTGGTACTGACACATGCACAAGTCTTCAAAAATATTCCATCAAAATGGATTTTATAATCCATTAAAATGTGGTTCATCATTATCAAGTGAGACTCAAAAAGCTGAAAGAAAGGAGTTTGAATATTTTTACTTTAAAGAAATGATGTGTTTGAGTAGATATATTTAACGTGATTTAAAATTTACACAATGAATACAAGTAACAAAATGGCAGAAAATATTCCATAAGTGTATATAGATTTTTATTTTTATGGTTGAAAATAAACTAAAATTAAAAAATTTAAGTAGAAGTGAATAATGTTAATTTTTATGAGTGCTGGATGAACATTCTGATGTGATTAATAAGCATTATCTGCTTATAAAGGCTAGCTACAATAAAAAAATTGACACTTAATTAAGACAATAAGCATTACAAAAATAGCATTTTATTTTGTTTTCACCAAAAAATAATGTTGGGAGCATTGGAAATAGTTTATTTAAACTCTTAACTGAGGAACAAATATCACAACAGCAAAAACAAAACAATAAAATAAGAAAGAAGAAAAACTAGAAAGAATAAATTTTGAGAGGATAATTTGGAAATTTAAAGAAAGAGAAACATCAAAATTACACTTTAAAAACTAAAGGAAATATAAATCTTCTGTTTTTTTTTTTTCTCTTTTTTCCATTTTTTCCCTTTTTGAGGTAAGTCAATTTGAAGAAACAACTCTAAAATAAAAACAAACATAAAATGGCCACTACATAGGCTTTTTCATCAACAAAGATTATCATGTACTAGGAATTTCTAGGGCAAGAACCCTACAGTTGGAAGTACTGCTAAGACTGAGTAAAATGTAGAAATAAGACAGTGCCCAGAGAATGAGCATGTCACAGAGTGGCAGGTCAACAAAAAAAAGGAAAACCCTCCACCAGATGGATTGACACAGTGTCTGCAACCATGGGCTTAAACATAAATAAAGTCATGTGCCTGGCACAGAATCAGGAAGTGTTTCAATCTGTTATACATAAGGTTGCTATGAGTTGGACTCGACTCAATGGCACCTACCAACAACAAGAAGAAAAATGGGGAAAAAAGAAAAAAAATAATGATATTTTCAAAGTCTCTTGTATCTGCCTGCTAGTCTGAATCGGATTATAAAGTGCTTAATGCTAAGAGGCATATATTATACATTTTAGTTTTATGATGCCCTTTGGACAGTCAAGTAATTACTATCATGAAGAAACAATTTGTGTTAATAATCAAATGTTCTAGCTCTGTCAGGTACTATGTGAATTCTTTCAATTTAAGATGATAAAATTATCGAAACTGTCTTTGATGTAATACAAGCAAGAATTGCTATAGTTAAAAACTAGGGCTCTAAAATTAATCAGACCTTAGTTTGCATCCCAGTTGTACCACAAGAGTCATCTCCAGATAGTTTATTTCATCCTTCCGTAGGCTCTAGACTAGAGCCTCAGGACTAGAATATATTGAGAGTACCAGCTTCATGGAGTTATTTCCAGGACAAAATAAAAATTCACACAAAATTTGACACAATTTCAAGGTCTTAATACACACGCATAAGAGAAAGGAAAATGAGAGTGAAGGAGGGGTAAAAGGAAGAAGTAAAAAGCAAAGGAAGAAGGGGAGAGGAATGAAAGAAAGGGAAAAGAGAGGAAGAAAGTTGAAAGAGGGATTTATTATATTTTAAAAATGTGAAAAATGTCAGTTTAACATTGAAACCCTATCTCATTTTCATTTTTTTACATTTAATTTCTTCCTCCTTATCTCCTTTTGTACCTTTGCTGCTCAATATATTTTAATTAAGAGTATTCCTTTGCCATTGTGACCTTTAAAGAAACAAGTTTCACAAAAGGTCAAAGCAGAATAAGAAGTAATAAATTTATAATTAAAACAGTAGGATTAAAACTTGGAGTCATAGTTTGGAAATCCAGACTTCAAAACAGGACTACAGACTCCCAGGTCACACAGCTACAGAAAGATGTTCAGTGTGCAATGTCAAATACCCAAAACATAGTGGCAAAATACTGGCTTATAAGTTAGATGACTTGTTTATTTATCTAGGACCTTTTTAAAATTAATTTAATAACCTTGAGCTAGAGATATCAACTTTCTAATCTCTGGATTGATTCTTCATATGTAGAATAAAAAATTTGTTGGCATTTTTAAAATTCCTGTCATCCTCTTTTCAAATCTAGAAAGCTTTCTTCCATTCACAGCACCATCAGAGTTCCCTTTCCTCTATTTTACCTCTTCTCACTGCTTTTTAACTGACAGTCTCAATAAATTAATGCATTTCCTCTTCTAGTTATGTTCATATTTCAAATCAAGATTGTTGTAGGTGTTATGCTTCGTAACTTTGTCTTCCCAATTTATAATCTAGAAATATGAGAAAGTGGGATAAAAAAATGAAGGACATATTCTGGACATTTTTCATATCCACTGTAGGTTAGGCATGGGAGAAGGAGCTAGCTAAACAATCCTGAAGCAATCTGCCATTGAAAACCCTCTGAATAGCAGAGAAACACTGACAATAGTGCTGGGCATTGCACAGTGTTGGAGAGGGTTTTGTTCTATTGTATGGAGGGTCGATATGTGTTGGACCTAACTTGAATACACCTAACAACAACATATGTTAGGCATTCTGCTAGATATTGAAGCTATAAAGAAGAAGATAGCAAAAATGTAGTATAGGAGAATAGACAGGCATAGAAACAATGAATAGGTTAAAATAAATGTTATTAGAAGCATACACAGAAATAGATGAAACTTATCACTGGAGATTTATGTCTTCTTAGCGGGTAAAACCACTACAGGGCGTATCTTCATTCCTAATAACACTCATGTTTTAGTCAAAGGAAAGGAACCACTAAAATTATTTTTCCAATATCCAGCTCAGCTGAGAAGACATCTTATTGCATACACACACACACACACACACACACACACACACACACACACACACACTTAGCAGTGCAACAAAATACTCATAGTCTGGTAATTCATTCACAAGCACATGTAATATCCAAAGCATATCACAAGAAGTAGAACACAACTTGAAACTTGCCTTCAAGATCTTAATTATCACTTTATTTCTTAATCAACTTCCAATTTTAATATTAATCTAACTGAGCAAATGTCTCTAACAATTAGCTTCCTCAAATCAAACTTTCTCTCTTGTTGACTTTATAAAAATACACTCCAAACTAATAATTTTGAAACTCACAAAATTATTCTTCACTTTTAAACAATCCTCCTCCCCTTATTTATTTTCTTACCATTAGATTTCAGACTACAAGTAACCAGGTTCCAATTCTAGGTTTATCAATTGCATGCTAGGAAAACATGGTCATGATGCTTATTCTGAATATCTATTGTTTTATAAATTTCCAGTACTTTATGTAAAATTTCATCACAGAGCATGATGCGGAGTAGACAGTTATGGATACGTAGTGAGAAACTCTTCTGGTATCCCACACCACTGCACTAGGGAAAATATTCTTGGCTCAGTTGTTTCTAGTCTACTGTTTCATTGTGTTGACAGGTAATTCCTGCCAGGTTATCACTGCTCCAAAGATATAAGATATAAGAAGATTATACAGTCTGATTCAGTCTAATTGTATATTCTTCCAACATTTTCTATATTACATCTGGAGTTCAGCTTTTGAAACTGAAGTTCACAAATATATGGCTATGAACATACTCTCTAGTTTTGCCATCAAAGAACTATAGGAAAAATGGTTATTTTTTATGTCTCATGTATGAATTGGAGAACAGTACTTTGAAACATTTTGAGGGCCAGAGACATAACATCTCTCTTCCCTAAAATGTTATTTTATTTCTTGCTAAACCTGTCTTTAACCCAGATCATTGTTTCTCATGTATTAAACACAAGTCTTGTCTTAGGGTAGTCTTTACATAAATATATTCAGCACTTTTTCATCCTACCCAGAAGAAAAGCAAGTAATACAATTTGTGAGTGAAATACACTGTTGTTGTTATTGTTAGGTGCTGTCCAGTTGGTGTCCAACTCATCGCGACCCTACATACAACAGAGGAAACACTATTGTTATAATTCTCTGCTATTCGTAGGGTTTTCAATGGCTGATTGTTTTTTGGGAGTGGGTTGCTGGGTCCTTCTCTCAAGCCTACAGTACCTGGTGTTCCCAGGCAGTCTCCCATCCAAGTACAAACCAGGCCTGACCCTGCTTAGTTTCTGAGACCTGACGGGATAGGATTCCACAGGGCTACGGCTGCAGGCCTAAAGATATAATAGAAATCACCAATTCCTCATCTTTGAGTACCTGAATGACGACACTATTTGATTTCACTGAAGAGTCTGCAGGCTGACACACACTAGCATTTGGAAATTCATCTAAATACCAATTTTATTTATAGACTTTTTCATGTATACAGAAACCAATGATTCCTGCAAAGAAAAGAGAAGTGGTTTTCTTTATCAAATGAATTTTATCATCTAATGTGAAAATAAAACCAGCAGAAAGTCCATTAATTAATGGGGCTTAGGGTGTAGCAGCCTGCAGCAGTACCACTATGGCGTCTACTCCTGTCAAATCTAGGAAGTTAAGCAGGGTCAGGCTTGCATAGTATCTGGATGGGAAATAACCTGGAAAGACCAGAGGCTGTAGGATTGGGAGAAAGATCTGGGAGCCCACTCCCAAAAAACAATCCGCCATTGAAAACACTATGAATAGCAGAAAAGCACTAATAATACTATTTTGCCTGTTGTAAGTAGGGTCATTAAGAGTCGGATGCTGACTCGGCAGCACCTAACAACAACAACATGAATGGAACAGGCCTCCCTAAGCCTGAAATGAGATCAGAAAAATTTTCCTGAGATATGATCAAATAACATTCCAAATAAGGATATGTATTTGCATCAGTCCAATTTTATAATTGTAGTAAACACCATCAAGTTTTACTCATGATATTTTTAAATCTATTTAATAGTCCCACCACTGTTTCATATTAGTGCCATAGTTTTATTAGAAATTAAAATGGGACTCAGAGGAGTATAGTTTCCAGGGGCATATTTCATGGTTCTCACTTTATTAGCATTTTTAA
The DNA here is from genome assembly GCA_007922755.1 of Pedetes capensis. NCBI lineage: Eukaryota > Metazoa > Chordata > Mammalia > Rodentia > Pedetidae > Pedetes > Pedetes capensis. The sequence continues at coordinate 10,016 of VMDO01029451.1, read as the reverse complement.
TATATTGACTATATGACACAACAAAGGTCACAATGAAGTCTAAGTCTTCTTACAAAGATCTTGTGTTTGTACTAACTGTGCTGTAATTCACAGTACCTAAAACATTTAAAGAATCCTGTGGTTCAAAGAACAATGTGAAAGTGCTAATGTTATTTGAGAAGGCAATTGATGCTATTATAATGCAAAATAACATTTCTAAATAGACATCTTTGTACATTTATTTTAAAATGGTTTTAGACCATGTCCACAATGCCTTGTGCACATTTCCAAAAGCTTAAAGTTCTAAAAACTGAAGGGTTTTTTTTTTTACATTTGTTGTTTGATTCCAAAACTTATTTAGCAATAAAATCTGGCAAAAATGGAAGTGCAACTATTTATAGGTTTAATTTTTCCATTTAGTGTGAACATTTATGTTTTCCTGTAGATATATTCTGGCACAGAATCAGGAAGTGTTTTGATCTGCTCTACATAGGGTTGCTATGAGTAGGATTCAACTCAACGGCACCTAAGAATACCAACAATAGATATATTAATGTAGTTAAGGTGTGCTTTCTAAACTTTGCTGAAAATTACATAATAAGAGGTATATATGTCAACATGTTAAAAGAATTTATTGTAGAATAATATACATAACGGAAAACGTACATGTGTATTAGCTTGCTAGGGCTGCCATAACAAAGCTCCACAGCCTGGGTGGTTTAAACAACCACCCATTTTCTGACATTTCTGGAGATGAGAGATCCAAGATTAAGGTGTTGGAATGTTTGGTTTATTATAAAGCCTCTCTCCTTGACTTATACATTAACATTTTCTTCCTGGGTCATAAAGTGAACTTTCCTCTGTGCATATATTTTCCTGATATCCTTGTGATCTATTCTCCTCTTCTTATAAGGATCTCAATCTTATTGGATTAGAAACCCCCTTAACAGCCTCATCTAAATACAGTCACTTTCTGAGATACTGGGATGTTCATACTCAATATGAGTGGTGGCCTGGGGTTTAGCTCAGTTGGTAGAGTGTTGCGCTTCTCTCTGATGCCCTGGGTTCAAGCTCCAGCAGCACAAAAAAGGGAGAAGGACTTGGCAGCACACTCCTGAAACAATCCCTCCAAAAATCAGTCAGAGAGTGTTTTGTTCTATTGTACATAGGGTCACTAAAAGACAGACACTACTTGACAGCACTTAACAACAACATGAGCCTGCAGCTGTACCACTGTGGCATCTGATCCCAACAGATCTTGGAAGCTAATCAGGGTCAGGCCTGATTAGTACTTGGATGGGAGATCACCTGGGAGCACCAGGTGCTGTAGGCTTGGGAGACAGACCTGGCAACCCCCAACCAAAAATCAATCTGTCATTGAAAACCCTATGAACAGCAGAGAAGCACTGACAATAATGTTTTGCCTGTTGTGCATAAGGTCACTATGAGTCGAATACGGACTTGACGGCACCTAACAACAACAATATGAGTATAGGTTATCTATACTGAAGTACTTTTACACATAACTTAAAATTTCAACACAAAATTTTGAGGGAACATAATTCAGCTTATAACAACATGTATGGCTTGGTAAGATTTTCACACTCATATACATGCCACACCTCCCACACACAATTACCAGCACCACAGAAGCCTCTAATGCTCCCTCTGTTGCTACTCCCACATCACCAAGAGTAATGCATACTGAGTTCTATTTTCACAGATCAGATAGATTTCTGTTTGTATTTTATATTAGTGGAATGATACATTGTTTACTTTTGTGTACATGGCTCCTTTCAGTGAGTTTCACCAATAATGACATATAGTTGGAGATAATCTATTGAAATTCTTGTGCAGTAATTTATTGTGTTGATAAACTACTTCATTTTTCTATTTTTCTACAGAAGGACAATTGAGAACTTTCCAGTTTTACACTATTACAAATAACTCCGTTGTGAAATTTTTTTACATGTTTTTTTAATGAGCATTAGCAAGGGGTGGGCTGGGATTTAGCTCAATTGGTAGAGCGCTGTGCTGCAGTCTCTGAGGTCCCAAGTTCAATTCCCAGCACCACAAAAATGGGAGAAGGACCTGGCAATCCACTCCCAAAGCAATCCTGACACAGCCATTGAAAACCCTATGAGGGTCGCTATGAGTCGGATACCGACTTGATGGTACCTAACAACAACACAAGGAAGGGGTAGAACTGTTGGTCATAGGGTGGGAATATTTTTAGAATTAGTATTCTGATATACTGTGTTTGGAAGTGGCCAGACTATTTGAATAATTTTACAGCTTTGGTTGCTTTTCCTTAGAAAGTATCAGTGTTCTGACTGTTCAACATCCTCACTAAAAGATGTCACCTTCTGTTTTTTTTTATTTCAATCATTTTTATGGGTATCTTAGTAGTGTCACATTTGCTGTTGTTGTTAGGTGCTACTGAGTCAGGTCCAATTCATTGTGAGTCTGTGTACAATAGAACTAAATACTCCCCGATTCCATGCCAGGGACACAACCTTTTATAGGTTTAAGACCATTGTTGCAGATATTGTGTCAATATATCTAGTTGAGGGTCTTTTTTTGTTGTTGACCCACCACTCTCCCAAACATGTCCTTTTCTGGGGATTAGTCTCTCCTGACAACATGTCCAAAATATATAAGACACAGTCTAGCCATCCTTGCTTTTAAGGAGCAGCCTGGTTGCAATTCTTTTAGGTCATATCTGTTGGTTCCTTTGGCAGCCCATCGGATGTATATTCAATATTCATCTCCAGCACTATAATTCAAAAAGCATATTTTCTTGTCTCCCTTATTCAATGTGCAGCTTTCACAACCATATAATATGACTGAAAATACCATGGCATGAGTCAGGTGCACCTTTGTCTTCAATGTGACATCCTTACTTTTCAACACTTTAAAGAGGTCTTTTGCAACAGCTTTTCCCAATGCAATGTGTCTTTTGATTTCTTAACTTTTGATTTCTTGACTGCTGATTTGATATTATACAAGCAGATAAGACAAAATCTTGGACAATCTCAAACTTTTCTCTATTTTCATGAAGTTGTATCCTGATCCAGTTGTAAGGATTTTTGTTTTCTTGATGTTCAGACACAATCCATAATAAAGGCTGTGTTCTTCATCAGTAAATGTTTCAACTCCTCTTCACTTTCAGAAAGCACATAATGAATTTAATATGCTTCCACCTGTTAATAAATGAAATTGTGAAATTTTACATGTTTATAGACAATTAAGATGCTCTCATTTTGAATTGTCCAGTTGGTTAACTGTCTTGTATTGATTACTGGTTCTTTATATATTGTGATACACCTCCTATGTCAGGTATATTTATTATAATCATCTTTTATCTCACTGTATCCCTTTTGCACACTCTTAACTTTTCTTTGATGTACAGCATGCTCAGTTTTAATGATGCCTAATTTATATTTTTAATTGTTACCATAATATGTATCACATTTTGAGCTTACTGCCTAAAAACAACATGAGCTCATAGATGATATGACAATATTGTTAAGATGACATTTCCCAAATTGATACATTTTGGATCCATTATAATGCCTATGAAAATATCAACAGGCTTTGTTTGTGAGAAATTAACAATTTATGAAATTCATTTAGAAATGTAATGAGAGAAGAATAGCCAAGGTATCTTTTTTTAAAAAAAAAATGAATTTGGAAGATATATACTTCCTTATTTTCAAACATTCTACAATGTTACAGCAATCAAGGTAGTGTTGTTGTTGTTGTTGTTGTTGTTGTTGTTAGGTGCCGTCGAGTTGGTATCCGACTCATAGCGACCCTCTGTACAACAGGGGAAACACTATTGTCAGTGCTTCTCTGCTGTTCATAGGGTTTTCAATGGCAGATTGATTTTTGGGAGGGGGTTGCCAGGTCCTTCTCCCAAGCAAGGTAGTGTAGTACTGGCATAAAGGTAGACATTTTGATTAATGGAATACAATTGATGGTCAAGAAGAAATTAACTTTTATGGGACATTGTTTTTGGACAATGCAATCAAAATAATGGTAGAAGGAATTTTTTTGTGGGGTACCTGAGGGTTGAGCCCAGGGCCTTGCACATACTTTGCAAGTACTCTACCACTGGGCTGTACCCCTAGTAGCCTCAGACAGCCTCTCCTGAAATTACACAGGCTGTCTCTAGCTTTGAACCTGTGATTCTCCTACCTCCACCCTCCTAGTTGCTAGGATTATAGGCATAAGACACTATGCCTTACCTAAGAATAATGTATTCAATAAATACTGCTGAAACAATTGCATATGAACATGAATAAGAATGAATTTGGAGCCATACATAATACTATACAGAAAAAGTGACTAAAAATGAGTAATGGACTAAAAGGAAGGGCTAACTATAAGATTCTTAGAGGTAAATATTGTGACATGGAGCTAAGAAATAATTTGTTAGGTATTCAAACCAAAACTATAATCAATAAAAATAAGATCAATAAGGTGGGTATCATCAAGAATAAAATGCTTGTGCTTCAAAGAATATCATCAGGAAAGTGAAATGACAACTCATTGAAAGAGAAAAATTATTTGAAAATTATATATCTATTAAGGGACTTGTGTTCAGAATAAAAAGAACTCATAACTTGATAATAAAAGGAAAAATGACCCAATTTAAGATGAATATTTATTCAAAGAAGAGTTATAAATAGCTAATAAGCACACAAAATATGTCCAGTTACATCATCATTGTTGTTAGGCACCATTAAGTCTGACACATAGCAATCCTATGTACAACAGAATGAAACACTAGTCAACAGTGTGCTGTGCACAAGATCTTTTTATGTTTGAGCCCACTTTTGCAGCCACTGTGTTTCTTCTCATTTTGAGTCATGCCAGATCAGTAAGTGGAGGTTCCAGGGGCTTTATTCCATTCCTGTCATTAAGGCCAGTTCTCCTTTGAAGAGACAACTAACTCTTCCCTAGTTGTTTTTTGAAAGCCTTCCAGCCTGGGGGCTCATTGTCTAGCACAGTATTTGACAGTGCTTCTCTGGTATGCTATTCATAGGGTTTTCAATGGCTAGTTGTTTTGGGAGTAGGCTGCCAAGTCCTTCTCCCTAATATGTCTTAGTCTGGAAGCTCAGTTGATACCTGTCCACCATGGGTGGCCCTACTGGTATCTGAAATATCAGTATCATTGCTTTCAATATCACAGCAAGACAAAAAACCCCACAGTGTGACAAACTGACAGATGTGTGGAGGAATTATGCCATTAGGAAAATGAAAATCAAAATCACAATTTCATAGGACTTAACACTCACCAGGATGGCTATAATTACAAAGATAGACAAGAAGGATTGATAAGGATGTGAAGAAATTAGAACCCTCTACGTTAATGATGAGAATATAAAATGATATAGCCACTTTGTAAAAACAGTTTTTCAACTCTTCAAAAGGTTAAACAGTTGCAATGTGACCCAGTAATTTCATTCACAGTAGAAATCCAAGAGATAGGAAAACATATGCTCACACAAAAACTTGAATGTGAGTGTTCAGAGTAGCATTATTGTTAGCAGCCAAAGAACAGTATGTCCAAATATGGAATATAATTTACCAATAAATGTCAGTGAAGTAATGAATGAAGTGCTACAATATTCTATAGAATGAAATAAGTTCAAAATTGCTAAGTGAAGAAAACAGTCATAATAAAACATGTATTTCATGATTCAATTTAGGCAAATCTATAGAGAAAGAATGTACGTATGTTAGAATGAAATAGATATATCTATAGCAGACAGAAAGCAACAAGCCCTGTTGCTCAGATCTAGGACAGGTGGTGAGGTACTGGGGTAGCATGGGGAGTGAATGCTAATGAATATAAATTTTCTTCCTGAGATGATAAAAAGTGTTTAAAATTAGATTAAGATGGCTGTCTACATCCCAATAAATATGCTCAAAACATAGAATAATATATTTTAAATGGTTGAACTTTATAGTATGTAAATTACTTTAAGAAACCTATTAGAATTGCTGCATATTATAATTTTTCATCAAAACTTTGTCTTAATTCTGAAGCATATGTTTCCAAATATTTTAAAAAGGAATTAGAGACCCATACTTCAGAGAAAGGAAATATCTCATATGCATTATATTTATTTTGTGGCAATATAATGAGCTCATTATAAAATCACCAAAACCAAAAAAAGAAAAAAACTTCAGATATTCCTTTAGACAATTTGTGTTTAATTATAATTATTCAAACAAATTATGGATATTAACCAAATATTAAATGTCATATATATATGTGTATATGCAGAAATTAATCTTCAAAATTGCATTATAATGTTACTATTATTGACCTTAATTTTCCTTTGAGGAAACACACCATCAGAGCTATAAATTTGCCTTCCCAAGATTACATATCAATTGGATTATAGAGCCAGTTTTCCAAACTAGATCCATTTGTTTCTATAGCTTATCATAATCACCTTTGTTATGTTGCCTCCTCCTATTCATTTTGGCTATATAATCCAACTATTTTGTAATCTTGTAAAGTATATGTGGCCCTCATTATATTCATAGCTCCATTGGACAATATAGGGAGTAAGAAGTTTACAAAATACATGAATCTCCTTCATTGGCTTCATTCTCAGAATGATTGAAGTAAGCAAATTGGATGAAACTAATACTTTGTTGCTGTTGATGTATTTCTTTCTCATTGATCTCTGCTACCCAAAAGTTATGTTTATGAAAGTCTTACTAAAAATTAAACTCGCTTCAGACTGGATCACTTTACCCAGAACAAGCTCAGTTATTCATGCACATTGCTAATTTCACAAGATTTCTTTGATTTAGAATCCATATAGGAAATCAAAGAGAGAATAGGAAAGGCAGTAAAGAGGAGCCTCCAGTATATGGATAGATAATTTTAAGATATGACATATATGTTAAGAATGAAAATTATGGCTTACAGTTCCAGGGGAATTCCACATGGGAGCCTAGGGCTTGGATCCACCACTGTGTGCAGCCCTGTCAATATGCCGTCATTGTGCTGCCAATGCGATAGTGGCACATTTCATGGAGCAAGTGAGGTGTGTGAGCCCAGAAGACACAACTGGTAAAAATGGCAAACCCTAGACCAACAACACAATCCACCATCTTCCTACCATGGAAGTCTTGGTTGCAGTTTGTGATAGGAGTATTGTGTGGTGTAAATTCCCTCGTGGGAGTACAGTCTCCAGATTGACTGACGTTCATATGCCATCATCCTGCCCACCATAGTGTGGGCTTGGCAAGTGAGCCCTGAAGTCAGGACACACCAGTGAGTGTGGCATCAGAGACTCCACCACCTGCCATTTGTTGCCATGGATGGGGCTTCATAGTCTGTGTAGTGTGAGTTCTGCACTTTGGTGCAGTCTGAGTTCTGTGGGGGAGAATAAGCCTCAGAATGATTGCAGGCAAAATGCCATCATACTGCTAGAGTAGCACTGATGGTGCACCACACAGAGTGGGTCACCAAGTGAGCCCCAAAGCCTGGTTGAGCTGAGAGAGTGGCACAAGCATCATACCCTCATCCCCGTTGGAGGGACGCTGCACAGAAACTCTTCCCTCAGACCTGCTGGCATCAAGGGAGAGATTATGTGGGGTAAATCCCCTTCCACATGAAGGAATTGAGGTATGGACCCCAACACATGGGGGAAAGACCTCAATATTAACAATGGCATGACAAATCCATAGTCCAGAGAGAGAGAACTAATATGGGCAGTGGCCCAACTTAGACAGGAGGCACATCAAAGAAGAAGACCTGGCTGGCCCACCTTGCTGCAATGCAGAAATACATTCACGTAAGTTGGATGAGGCAGGAGTGGCACCACCAGAGGTGCTATACTTCAGGAATTGGTTCTAGGGAGATGAGACAAATAGCTTGGAAATCAGAGGGATAAGAGAGGAAGGGGCAGTACAGCTGTTCAACAACATCTTGATATAAGAGAATGTCTTAAGGACCTGAGTGACACTCAAACAGCCTGAATCAACTAATCAACTAGGGCAAGCTGTTTTGTTTGTTTGTTGTTTTTGCTTTTTGTTGTTGTTAGTGTTCTGTTCTCTCTTTCTTTGTTTTATCTTTTTGTTTATGGGATTGTTTTCAGCTTCTTTTTCATGTTACTTCTTTTATCCTTCCTCTCCAAGAGATTGGAACAGCTTTGTGATACTGCTTTTGCATTGCATACTGCACTGTATGATTGATTATTCTCATCTTTATTAACACTGCATACATAAATACATAGTTTTTATTTCTGCTTCTCACCATTCCCTATTCTCTCTTTTCCTTTTCTCTGAGATAGTTGAATTTTCTGGGATTTCCTATTGTAATATGCATAGTTCTGTGTTTATGATTTTTTTTACTTTTTATCAATATCGTGTATAAATTTTTCACCTTCCTTTTCTTTTCTTATATTTCATTCTCATTTTTCTTTTCTATCAGTCTTTGAGAGGGTAGAGCAGTTCTGGGGTACCACTAACAAGCACCAGTTAGTTTGTTAGTCAAAACTGAATTTAGACTTGTAACATGCTTACATTGGGTGGACTTGTCCCTAAATCAAACCATGGGCAAGTTTCAATAGAAAAGTCACAAAAAACATAAAGGATGGAGAGAAAGCTTCATTATGTCAAAGACCTTCAGTGGACAATCTCAAAGAAATCAAAGTCTTGTATATACCTGAGAAAGAATTTGGAAGCCTACTGATTAATATGCTGAAATGTCTCAAGAATGCCATGAAGAAAGCCATTGAAATACTGGACAAAAAGTATCCAATATGGAAGACAAGTTCACTAAAGAAATCCAGACTCCAAAGAATAACTGATTAGAAATGCTGGATATGTAGAACAAATTAAATCAACTTAATATTACAGTAGAGTCTACAATATCCAGAATATATGAAGCATAAAACAGAATTTCTAATTGTAAGGAAAAATTGGACCATGATATCTACTCAGATGCTAAAAATGAAAAAAAACAGATGAAGCAGTATGACCATGAATTTTTAAGAGGTCTTTGATAAAATGAAGTGGTGCAACCTATGAATTCAGGGTGTCCAAAAAGGAGCTGAAAAGAACATGAGGAATAGGAAATCTATTCCAATAGATTTTAGATGAAAGTTTCCCAAAGCTAAGAGAACAATCAGACACTTATACAACTAAAGCATCCAGAACCCCAAAAATAGTAGATGAGAACAGACCCTCTCCATGACACATTATAGTTGAAATGCTAAATTTAGAGTACAAAGAAGCTATTCTAAAAGCTACAAAAGAGAATCACCAACTCACTTACAAAGGCAAAAACATCAGAATAATAGCTGACTTCTCAATAAGAACTCTAAAAGCAAGAAAACATAGTCAGACATCATTCAAGCACTGAAAAAGGAAAACTGCCAAACCAGATTACACTACCAGGTAAAACTATCCTTTAAAATAGTCAGTGAGTTCAAGATATTCCATGATAGTAACTTATTTAACATTTTGCAGCCACCAAACAAGAACTGCAGAGTATCCTCAATGAATTAACACATATGGGAGAGATAAGATAACCTCAAATACAAGATCAAAGGAATGAATAATAAACATGAGGAGAAATTATGAAAACAATAGTCTAAACATGAACAAAAAATAATAATAGAAGCACATGCCAAATCGATGCAGAACAATATGTTCCTCTCAACAATTATGCTCACTGTAAATAGCCTTAACTCACAAGTCAAGAGACATAGGCCTTGCCTATTGGAATTTGTTGTTGTTAGGTGCCATCGAGTCGAGTCCGACTCATAGCAACCCTATGTACAGTAGATCGAAACACTTGCCAATTCTGTGCCAGGCAAACAATCTTATTTATGTTTAAGCCCATTGTTGCAGACACTGTGTCAATCCATCTGGTGGAGGGTTTTCCTCTTTTGCGTTGACCTGCCACTCTCCCAAACATGATGTCCTTCTCCAGGGATTGTTCTCTCCTGACTACATGTCCGAAATATGTAAGACGCAGTCTGGCCATTTTTGCTTCCAAG